>OZ024907.1:50971510-51144010 GCA_964017125.1 Flabesymbios commensalis | reverse complement strand
TAATGAAAATTCAACTGTTTTTAATCAGAAAAGCCAATGGCTGTAGGCCACACAAGGGTAATTAAACAGCGTGTCCTGAAAAACTATCTTTAAGTTCCCAACAAAAAGACACGTTGAAACAGTGATCTTTTAATGTTGGCCAAACGTCTGCGCCGCCGGCCCAACCTTAAAACACCATTGTTTCAACGTGGCGTGTTTGTTGGTGATAGGTGTCGTGAGCACGCGTCTCTGATTGCGAGGTCAGCTGTATGAAGGTGAGGGGGGAGGGTAAATATTATTGTTAACCCTTTGACTTCCAGGCCGGGGTGCATGCCAGGATCCAGATATACTGGTGTAGGAGTTCTATTTTTCGTCATTTGAAGCTGGAATTGCTAACGCAATTTCCAGCTTCAAATGACGAAAAATACATAAATGTAGTATATATTTGATTTTATGGTTACGTTCATTGACGAATGACGACGGAAATTTCCGTCATGTATGGTAGTGAAAAGGTTCATGTTATGATTAGAACTCAGTTATGAGTAAGCGACGATCCGTAAAGGTCACTACAAAATGCAATCTATCACCCTTCTAGTTTTGCTGGACAGTCACAGGATTAGATGATAATTCCATTTGGTTAAAAAATTTGGTATTGACAGTCAGACCTCTTAAAATAGTGGTACTGCGTGTCACATTGTGTGGGACGGGTGTCAGTTATATCTGGTGTAGCCTACTTTAATTAAATTAAAATATTTATAGATAAAAGATATGCCAAACATACTTATATTATGAAAGGCAGTCGCTTTATAAATTCTCAGCGGCCAAACAAGGACCAACACTATAAGCACCCCGGTAATATCATGAATATGATAAAATGCCTATACGTAATAATCATAAATTAATATGCGCCACAAATATTAGTAGGATCCTTTCCTTGCCAACTTTCAAAACTCAATTAGTGTTCACAGACAAATGACAAGTTACGCTGACGCCGACAAAGACAAAAATTGCACTTATATCATAAAGGATTGTTCATGGATTTCACTTGTTGAAGAACAATATGCTGTGAATGTGAAAAAATGTGCTGATTACGCCCACTTTTCCCCGTGAAAAATGACATATTTAATGGGTTAAAGATAGTTGTGAACTGAATAGGTTAAACTTTATGCGCCAAGCTGATAAAGGCAGGCTTATTAATATTCGTGTCTGCCTTACATCATCGAATGGCTTGACTGACGTATTCCATCTCATACTAATAGTTATAGGCCTGTTACCATCATGGTTACTCTCATTAATGTGATTTAAACGTCACTGCTTTAATACTACGTAGAAATTGTGAAAGACTATATGTGGAAATAATTTAAACCCCCCTCCCCATGCATACATATTATATTTTGTATTATATATAAATTTATGGAACCAGTACTGAGCCAAATGTTGTTTGATATTCATTCAATTTCTACTTGAAAGTGATAGCAGGGCGTTCACAGCTTTCTGCTATTAAAAGAATTCTGTTTAAAAAATCGGGGAATGAGGGTTCCTACCGGAAGTTTTTAGCAAATTTGCGGCTCAAGGGGAATAGTATGTAATGTGGTATGGACCTCTCTGACCGTCTCTAAAGCTCGACCGTGGATAGAACTCACTACCCAGATAGTGACGGATGGGAGCAACTATTTCACATTAAAGGTCTAGTCAACTGTTAAAACTTGCAAGACATGGGTCCCCGAGAATGCAATAGTGCACCATGGTAGGACCTAGGCTCTATATCATAATAATGCTAAAATATGCGTTCCATACCCACCGCCGCATTAAGAGCAAGTTCCCAAATCATAGGAAGTCCATATATGCTTGAGTGTCATCTATATGAGTTAATAATTCCACCTAAGCTCAAAGCTTAGACCTGGCTCTTAGCTGGGCTTCGGTTTTCAAGCTAGCTGACTTTATTACTCTGGGGATTGCGAAACAGTTGACCCAGCAAATGTGTATTCACAGGACACCCAATGTACACTCCGCCAATGATTGTTCAATGTTGGGCCAGTTTTGCAGACGTTGGGCTAACATTAAAACAGCATTGGGTCAATGTCTCGTTTGAGTAGTATCTTGTAATATGTTTAGTTGCTGATATTAATGCCGTCACCCTAGTCCACTGTAGGCCTACAATCCTGTACTCTATCATGTCTATAGGCTACTGTAGGCCTACACGTGACCATACCACGCATGCCCGTTTCGCAGTTGGATGAATCAAAATATTTTAATTGCGCCGTACGTAGGCTTAGACAATGGCTGAGATTAGTGTCTATAGGGCCTATATAGTTATAAAAAATAAATAACAATTTATTATAGGGGGACTAGATAGCCTGTTGCTCACAATATGTTCGCTCATCCAGAGGCATGTGGTCTACGTGACCATCAACCGTTTAGGGTGCCCGTTCCAGGCCCGTAGCCAGGATTTTTGTGTGGGGGTTTTTTGCGCAAAAAATGGACCTTTTTCTACTTTTCTTTCTGTCGGTAAGGGAGGGGGGTGCGGGGGCATGCTCACCCGACTTTGTTTTTAACCCTTGTGCTGCTAAGACCGTAGATCTATATATACGTTTTCAAGCAAATTTCAGACTAAAGAAAATAACACCAAAATTTGTAACAAATCTTGTGGTAGATGCTCAGTAAATCAAATAATTCAATTTGGGAGTTTATTTTTCAGAAATAATATTATTTTCATTTGAAGCAGGAAATTGTGTTAGCAATTTTTGTTTAACAATTCCAGGTTTAAATGAAGGAAAAATACTCACAAGCAATTCAGCAGCACAAGGGTTAATATAATCTTTAAAGTGCTAAGTCAACCCATATTATTACGATCACGTGCCATTTTGTATTTATGTGTCTACCACTGAATATCTAGATAGGCCTATATCATGATGTTGAGCAATAGGCCTACATGGTTTTTCAATAAAAATGAACGTATATTTCAACACGAATAGGCCTATTAACCAGAGCTCCAGATAACATGCGTATATGCGTAAAATACGCATGTAAAAACAGCAAATACTCATTGATAGAAAGTCTGAGGAGTAATATTACTCATAAAAAAAACTATTTAAATACCCATCAAAGTAAAAGAAACAGACAAGATGAAACGATTGTTGCATTTTGTACGTGAGCAATCAGCAGAACTATGTGACCTGAGTGTAAGAAAAAAATGATCAATGAAGCTTTCATGTTGTTGTATGAATAAAAATACTCCTTGTTTATTTTTTCACTCCTCATCACCAATTTCAATGAGTGAAATACTCCTCAAACCAAAAAATTATCTGGAGCTCTGTTAACATGAATAAATTCCATTTTGCGCATGTGAGCTCCCAAAAAATATCATGGCGTTCTCTAGCTGACTGACTTAATTGACAAAGGATTCATTAATGATTTTCGAGTGTAATTTCATGTATTTACAGAGCTATATTATATGCCAGGACAGAAACATTTATTATACTTAGATATTGTAGATTATGCTGTTTTGGAATATGCCTGAACAAATTATACAGCTGTGGATCCAGGAATTGACAGACGGCGGGGATGCACAATTTTGTTCACAATAACTTATACAAACGACAGCTGACACATCCAGCCTCCTATATATGGTCTAGAGGGGTCTTGGGGCAAATGATGCATTCTAGAGCATATATCTCGGCCAATAATATAGGGCTCAAGATCACTATCTTCGAATTTGACATAGGCCTACAGTTTCATCAGTTCTATCAATTGTATCGATACTAAAGCGATACAAATTGTATGAACCAAGATTTATCAGCATCTGTGACCGTGACAAATAGGTGAAATTGACTTTGAGTTTTATCATATAGCCTATGGATCAATGGTATTATTATGGAAATAATACAAATTGTAGGTGCGGAGATATCGTGATGACAAACGTGTTCCTTTATTAGCCAATGACCTTGAAAGATAGGTAAATGTCACCCATCTTTGAACTTCATAATACACATTGTAGGTGCGGAGATATCGTGATGACAAACTTCTTCCTTTATTAGCCAATGACCTTGAAAGATGGGTAAATGTCACCCATCTTTGAGCTTTATCTTGAGTTTCATCATATGAATCACTGGTATTAATATGGAAGTAGTACAAAGAGTAGGTGTGGAGATATCGTGATGACAAACTTTTTCCTTTATTAGCCTCTGTGACCTTGAAAAATAGGTCAAGGTCACCCATATGAAATCAGGTGGCAGATGAAGCCTAAATTCAATATACATTATTCTGTCACTCATTTTAGACCTAAGATGAACTTAAGAGAGGTCATCCATTGCGCCAAGCCAAGGAGAACGAACGTGATTCGATACATTCGTAGAACCGAATCATATATAGGGCCTATGTCTACTGCCTAAATCAGTTGGTTGGGATGAATGGCTTTTGCAACTAAAGTAGACAATAAATCATTCTACTGAAAAAATAGACTAACGATGCCCATCAGCCCCATCCGCAGTCTAGGCAACACAGCCCTGATCTGAGATGACACATTTTAAATTTGATTTAACCACAAACTTACCATAAGAGTTCCAGAAACAAGAGTCCATGAGACAAGAATGGATGTCTGTGCCATAATAACACGATGCATGTATGGACGATGTAGGCGTATATAATAAGGGATAACTTTTAGCATGCTTAGTACCTCATAATTATACGTCATTAAACGGTTTGGTAAATTTTTCAAGCAGTCAGTGTCACAATGGTAGCTCTGCCTGCCTAAATGTAAAATAAATGTCCAATATTACCCTAGAAAACCATGAGACAATACAAATGTTCTCATAAATTGAAAGTAATTTTTAGTGCCAGAAACGGTATAGGGCCTACAACAACACTCCTGAAGTTTTAATTCTGTCGATGGGATGGCCAAAATGTGGACCTTCAGCTGTCAGGGGGGGGGGGGGGGGGTCGTACGAGCGATAAACCAACATCGGTTAAACGCCTTGTGTTACCAGAAGCCCCTGCATTAGGTTAATTAACATTTTGATGATCATTTGCCACACAAATTAGGCCTATATGATTAGCAAATGGGAAGAATTGCATAGCATTTTGCTATGCGATTAGGATACTGAACATTTTGTTCCCTGCCATAGTCACATAGAAACATTAAGTGGTCCCCTTTGCCCGTTCTTCTCCTACGTTAGCACTGCCACTGTGACCTGTTGGTGTGAGAATGTCTTGTCACGCATATGCCTAGACCTATATCAATCATGCAGGCTGGTAGGCCATAGGCCTACATGGTATAGCCTGAGGCCTATCGCCAAGTGCAACACACACGCACTAGATCTATATAACTAAGTTGACGTCGTTGGCCACTGTGATTTTGTGACAACAAACAGAACACGTGCAAACAGTGAAGCACGATTCAATAAGTGCCCTCATCATATTCATACTCAAGTCTACAAGCTGAAATTTTACTTACGAGAAATTGTCGCGTGCCATTCAGAAGAACGGGTATAAATTGGCAGCGTGGAGATTGCCGCCTACCTCAGCTTCTGGTGTGTAAGCACTGGTAAGCAACTGGCTGCTGCAGCTGTTGTATGCCTTCTCATCTGCTACGATGTGTAAATTTTTTTGGTAGATAGCACCCTGTGTACTATCGCCCGGACACTGAAACAGGTAAACAAGACACAAGTCAACACAGAACATCGGCATGGCACTCAGCAAAATACGGCACACAGACTACAAGGCTCCAGGCTAAAGGCCCACGCCAGTATTAATATTCTGCTGCTCTAGAATAACAATGCAATAAAAATACCAAAGGTCTGCCCTGTGTGGCAGTGATGAGGCAGATGTTACAGTTTGTGTACATGTAGCCTACGGTACGTGGAGTCAGTGTAGTCTCACACAATCATACACCGGCTTTGGTCTCAGTGCGCCCACCGCTCTACAGTTTGGCTATTTCTGTACACCCCCACCACCGCACATTGGCTTGTTATTGTATTGACTATTCCCACGGCACGTGGGATACAGGCCTCCCAGCAAACACGGGGCAATCACCCAATGCTGTTTCAATGTTAGCCCACCGTCTTCGACGCTGGCCCAACATTGAGACAGCATTGGGTGAATGCCCCATGTTTGCTGGGCTACCTGTCGATGACCTTCTCTCTTTTAGGCCTAGAACTATAATATTTTTCATAGGCATAAACCGTAAACGTCAATATAATTTGTTTTTGAGTCTAACTGGTACTGGTAGGCTTGCTAATACCCACTATAGGGCCTAATAGACCCTAATAATAGGCCTAAATAGTCTACATAGGCCTAATAAAATTAATTACCGATATATTGCTTAAATTGTACCGCCTCCTCATAGGGGGGGGGGGGGGGCTACTAGGCCTATTATAGCGGCCTACTAGGTCTATATCTATAGGAGGCCTATATGTAGGCCTAGGCCCCTTATACCAAAGTCACTATAAATTATATAGGATTTACATGATATAAAATTATACGATATGTAGGTAGAGACGTAAAAGGTGGATAAACCTTATTTTAATTTAATCGAACATAGTCTATTGTGGTAGATCTAATTAAAAAAACTATAAAAAAAATTTCTTTTATGATCACTCTAATTGGGAATTAGTCTCTTTTTAGTGTCAAAATGAATTATGGCCCCAATTATTAGCCTAAATACTCGGATGTATTTTAACCTTTTAGCCGCCAAATTATTCAATTTGAATTTTAACCCACTTGAAGTTGTGTCTCGCTGACGCGATCCACAACTTCAAGTGAGTGAAAATTATTCAGATTTGACAAAATGAAAGTAAAAAAATGCCAATTCTTGCTGATTAATGTCACTTTTTATCATTAATAATAATAATAAATATAACATGTTTAAAACATGGTAGGCGTACTTAATGTGCCAATAAAAATGAAAACCCGTATAGGGCCTATATGCGACACCGGCGGTTAAAGGGTTAGGCCTAATAATTTCTACGCTACCGGTAGGCTACTCGTTGCCGTAAGCCTTTGGTTTATATCACAACAATGTATATGTCTAGGGGCTATCGATATTGGAGAGATCATTTTTATTATATAGGAGAAAATTAGGCTAATTGAGAAACCCCGAACGTTTAACCCTGAATGTGAAACTCGTATATTGATCAAGTTGTTGCTATCAATGACATATATTTTCATTGTTTTTTTTTTATTGTGGGTTAGCCCACTTGTGCATGATGCCATCAAATTGACCCATGAAAGGAGAAAAACGATTATTATTAATTCATAGTTAATGTAAATCAATAAAATTATAGTCTAAGCCTTTTTAAACAATTTCCCTACGTGCTCACACCTGGTGATTTAACATTTCTAAGTTTTGGACATTGCCACAATCATGTTTTGTCATCCATGTTAACCATGTTAACGTTAGACTTGTGAGACAGATAAAAACGTTAAAATAACTAATAGCTAGGACCTACATTGGACACATTGAGATTATGTCACCTGTGTAGGCCTATGTATACTGTAACAAAATATATTCTGCTGACAATAGTCGTTTAACTTTTTGCAAGAGGAGAAGACAAAATACTTCTGCTTGAAGCATTTGTTGCATTTGTTGTAGCCGTTTTGGCGGTAAAAAATGGTGTATCATGTCGTATATATATATATTTTTGATGTTAAATGAATCCCACATTTTTTTTTTTGTAGAACTATTTTCTAACTTTGCAAAATATATATATATATAACCATGCAATATAGTAGTGAAAAATAACTAAAGAAAATATTTTTAATTTTTTTTTTGGTGGTTTCCACGTGGACTTCACGAATTACGCAATTTCTTCGAAGCTACCAGGAAACGACACCATCAATCTAAGCAGAGACTTCTTCGATCTACTAAGCCGTGTAGGCCTACACCAATCGACGATGGCGGCGGATGATGTGTCACATTCAAAATCGAAACTATTAGGCCTACTATTAGACCAGTAATTTTAGGGTTCGGGGTAGAAATTTGGGTATCAGAGCTGAAATTTGGCCTGCGTAGGCCCGTCCCTAAATAGGCCTAGCCATAGCCCTATAGGCCTATCGCTCAAGCTCTCCTGATAGTTTCCACAAATCCTGTTTCGCGTTTCAATAGACAATATATAGGCCTAAATAGACAATAAAGAATAATTTATTTAAACTCTGGTTTAGGTGGCATGGCGCGTAATATATATAGCCTACAAACTAACGCAATACATCTTATAGGCCTATAGGGCAGACTGGGGTAAGATAACGCACGGGCTGGGAAGATGACTCCCCAAAGTCTATAACCCCACCTAGTGAAGTCATTATAACTAGCCTACATAATAAGACTTTTCAACACAGCCTATTTAGACACAATGTGTTTGAAATAAAATTTTAAGCCAATGTAGAATTTTGAAAAGTGCGTGGGAGGGTGATGCTACGGAAACAAATCTTCTGTATATATTTTTATATTTATCAATTAATAATTCTCGACATAGGGCCCATTGCTAAAACTATGACACAGTCACAAAATATACCATACAGAAGACAATTGCCAATTTTATATATCTATAATGTGCTGTGAGACCGGATCATTCAAAACACTATTGCTGAGGGGAGAGGGGGGTTAGTAGATTAGCCCTCTAGATGTGGCATAACGAAATTAATAAGAAGCATTACACCGTCTCATTTGCAATAATTTTTTACATGATTTCACATCAACATTTAAACTGGGGATATTAGTTCCCAACAGACACAAGACGTTGAATCAATGTTCGTTTCACGTTGGTCCAACGTAGTAGACGGTGGACCAAGGTTAAACCAACATTGATTCAAAGTCACGTGTCTGCTGGGTTATATTACTTATTGCTGTGTTACTGTTGCTGTGTTGCTGCTTGCATTTGTCATTAAAGCAACGTTTTGGTTTGGAATTTTCATTCACGTAGCTGTTATTGACTTTAAAATTCCTAGACGAACTGGTTTCCCATAAAAAAAGGAAATATCTGTATCGATCTCATTAACATTTACATGTGCAGAAAGAAATTTACTTATTCTTCCTTCTATTTTTGAATTATCAATTATTGCTTTTATCAATTATTTCTTCAATATTTTTTTTATAGTTATCCCATATATGTACATATTCTCATTGTTGGTGTCTGTAACAGTAGCCTATATTCAGATATACACCGTGGAACTACATTTTGCACACTTTTGGCTTATAATTCTAAATGAGTCCCACGATGTATATCCGAAAATTTAAGGATCAAAGTCCACTATGTTGTATGCTGTTTAATTAGAAAGAAGGTATGGTGAGCCGATTTTGTCTGAAGATGCTCTCATTTTTGGAATAGAAAATGATGCTAAAATTGTCTCGTCCGTCCAATACTGGATTATATCAGTGTCATCGGATATATCATTAGGACACATAAAATCTCCATATGAAACATCTGACTGGTTTGGAGTTCTTGAGTTAAAATCAACTACCCACATTCGACGTAAACGGCCAAAATCCAACCATTTTGAAAGAATCTATGTTTAACTAAGAATCCTATAATCAAGTGTGATATGTCATTTCTGACTAATTTTGAGGTGTGGAACCCATTTGTCGACTAAAAATTACAATTCCATGCTTCTGTGACTTTCAAACACCACATGAAGGCAAAAAACGATCACAAGCGACCATAGTGAAATACATTTTTTTACTGGTGGTCCAATATTACATGTAATATGTCGTTTCTGTATAACTTTGAGAATCCATTTCTGGCATTAATTATATAATTCTAGCTATCAGTGACCAAACCTTTTTCTGTGACTTTCAAACATCATATCAAGGTGACAAATGACCACTAGTGGTCACAATGAAAATACGACTTGTTCATAAGCAGTCCAATCGTGTTCATAAGCAGTCCAATCGTCACATGTGATATGTCGTTTATGACTAACTTTGTGGCGCAGAATCCATTTCTGGTATCAATAATGTGATTCTATAGGCACCAGTGACCTATAAAACTTTATTATATGACTTTCAAACTCTAAACGAAGGTCAAAACGACCACCTGCAGCGGTAATAGGGAAAACACAACTTTTCTATGAGTGGCGCAAAATAGTTACATGTGATATGTCTTTCGTTTTCTGACAAATTTTGTGGCACAGAATCCATTTCTGGTATGATCGTATCAATAATGTGATTCTAGGCACCAGTGCCTTATAAAGCCTTATTAGCCAATATGACTTTCAAACGAAGGTAAAAAACACGACCAGCAGTAATAGGACAAAAAAAACTTTTTATGAGTGGTCCAATAGTTACATAATATAGTTAAATGTGATCTGGCATCCATGGGGGTAACCTTGTTTTGATAAAAAATTGTTTCTCTTTTGATTGTGCATTGATAGCACACCATGGTAATATCTGGGCGGATGTAGAGCTATAATCCTCAAAGGATTCTTTTAGAACAAAAAAATCAAAATAACCGCCATTAAATCAATAAAATTATCATACTTTTCTCCATAATTGAGATGAAGACTTCACCAAACCATATATTTTTGTTATTAAGGCATACAATAAAACAAATGATACCTTCCTTTGGCATCATTATCATGCTTAAAATGATATATTAACATCATTTACATGACAGATATCGCAGCAGTGTTGATTGCTAATAGTACACATCACCTATAAACTGATAAACGTGACATTTTACATGACCTTGATATAACCTTCACGTTTCTTTTGGGCGGTATCCATGCAGTAATGCACAACCTCAACCCATGTCAACCTTTATACCCAATTATGTATCAATCGTTTGCGATGGAAGCTCAAGCTGATGCTACACGCTGCTGCATAACTGTAATTTTGCTTGTTGTATTATTGAGCCTTGATAAAGGGACTGTAATAAGGGCAAACACATATTACCCCTCCCTATATTAGCACTGCCATAGATTTCCTAAAAATGTGTGTTGAAATGATCGATACCCGACCAAGAATGTGTCGCCATCAATCTTTTCTAGTAGATTACCGCACCCCTAACTGGCTTGAAATTGGTAAAAAATGGATATTTTTAATATTTTTTGCCAGTTTGACCTTGAAATGACCTTGGTGTGACCTTGAAATGACCTTGGTGTTATGCACCAGTAAAGCACAACTCCTTCCCATGTTATTATTTGCTCATAAGATAACATCCTGCTTGTGTCTTCAGACAAATCTGACATATTTTTCCCATCCGTCCTCTCCATGAAAGCAGCGGTTGGAATGCAGTTGTGCCCAGGAGTTCAGCTTTAAAGGAGAATGATTCAACTGCAAGACGCGCATGCCTGAGACGGTCAAGTGTAGGCCAACAATAGCCTATTGAGTACAGATTGACGGCATTAATATAGCCACTGAACTGATTACAAGATACTACTTAAACGGGACATTGATCCAATGCTGTTTTAATGCTAGGCCAACGTCTGCGACGCTGGCTCAACATTGAACCAACATTGAATAAATGTACAATGTTTGAGAGAAAGTCCACCTGCCCAGCAAACACAAGACATTTGTATAACATTTATACAACGTCGGCCCAACGTCTTCGACGTTGGTCCAACATTGCATAAAGTCATACAAATGTTTTGTGTTTACTGGGCATGGCAATACAAGCTTGGGTCAAGCAGTTTCAACATCCCCGCAGTAATATAGTCAGTTTGTTTGCAAGCAAGCGACCAAGTAGGGGTAAGGGCAAAGATCTTTGAATTATAAACTCATAGATGTCGCTCAAGTATATATGAACTTGCTGTGATTTGAGAACTTGCTCTTAATGAGGCTTTAGGTATGAAACGCATATTTAGTATTATTATGGAATAGGGACTTGGCCTACCCACGGGCACTATTGCCTTCTGGGGGACTCTTGTCCCGTAAATTTTAACAGTTGACTACACCTTTAAACACGTATGGTAAAATACAATTGGAGTATTTGGAATATTTCAAATAAAAAATACACATCGATAAAAATGAACATCACCATCTGTTTTTATCTCTTCAAATAAACTTGTTTTTTTTCGGAATGTTTTTTATCTCCCGAAATTAAAGCTGCATAACTGTTTTGTTTATTTCGACAGAAATAACCTAAAATGTACAAAACAATCATTCATATTTTTATAAAGGCTTTATAAATGCATTAAAACTGTGTAAATGTAGCGGAATTAGTTCACCATGCGATACACTATCAAGTAATATGAAGTAGTAAATTAGTCCGTCTGTACAATTTGTAGGTAATGGTGGCAGAATTAAGGGCCAATATAATGTGGCACTGGGCCCCAATCAAGACGACCTGATATCAAACAGAGACGTTGAAACGCATTGGTCTAACGTTCGGCCAGCGCTGTAGACGACGAGCCAACATTATGCCGACATTGGTTCAATGCCACGTTTTATCCGGGATACCAAACGACACAAACCGCCCGTTGGTGTCTTGAGACCAGCACAGTCAGCCTCGGTTACAGTAAATGCCGATTTTTTTAAAATATTTTATTTTACCGCATTTCGCGATTTACATGACTGCGTGCGACGACTTACGATAAAATAAAATAGAGTCTGATAATGTCTAATAGCATTTTGAATATATTTTGAAATGCCCATGAGTTATTGAGTAAAAACCTGCAAATGTTTTTCAAGAAAATCACGAAAGTCAGAAGAGTGAAAATTACGGTTTACGTTGACTGTTTTTGGCGGTAATTTTCGCAGGTCGGAATAGACCGTCTAAGTGGGGGCCAAAGGCTCAGATGCTGGCTCACACTCAAACATGTTGAAAGCACCAAAGAGGAAAGTTATATTTTCAAGTCAGTGACATTCTCCACCCAGGGTCCGTAAATTAAACATGACATTATATGCATATTTCATCCTTATCGCACAAAGTAAGAACAGATATGCCTATTAAAATGACATGACAAAATAAACAGTGCATTGTGAAATGCATCTATAATCACTTCAAAAATAAAAAATAATTTTGAATCTGTTCCATTCTCTTTATGATGCTTGTTATCTGCCACTTGGTACTTTCAATGTCCTGTTTATACAGACAGTGTGGATTACTCCGCTGTGATTGGGTTTGTTTCGGTGGGGCAACAATATTAAAAAACAACAAACTCAAATCCTTAATGCCTCAGTAACCGGAGCAGTAAAATAAAAAAATAAAACACCATTCTCCATGGAATAATCGTTTGAACAAAATAAACAAAACAGTCATGCAGCTTTAACTGTTTTTTTTTCTCAGAAATTGGCAACAATCCAATGCGCGTGCTGGGCAGAAAAAAAAATTGGTAATGCGCTGCCTAAATCTAATGCGCGCGATCATCTAAAACAGAGAAAAAAACATAGTGGCCTTATACCTTCATGTTAAAGTTAATAATCATCATAATAATAATGTATGGATCGCTCACACGCGATTCTCCTTGGAGTAAGTATATAATAGCATTTATTATTGTATATATATATATATGTATGTATACCTATTGGCCGCGTACGCGTATCCAATGCGTATACTATACATGTTCGCTATGTGCGATCTCATTCAGATTCCTTGTTCATATCAAACAGTGATATAAGTAATAGTAATTATGAACTATCTAACGTGTGCACCGGTCATCCCTTGTGTCGCAGCGTGCTCACTGTTATTTGGAATACATAAAACATATCTTGACATTCTTTTGGTTACATTATTAACGTCTTATGAATCCGTGGATGTACATGCAGGATTCTACATCCGCCCCCCCTTTTTAGTCAGGATCTTATCCTGACTTAGGGAACATATGGAACGTATTTATAGTTCATAAATTGTTATAATTCTAAATGAGGTCATGAAGACTGTCAGTTTATTATAATATCTGTTATTTCACAGATCTTCGTAAGTAGATTACGGGAGGAATCAACACATTAATTAATCAAAGCCTTTAGTATCGAATACAAATGTGGCCACGTTAGGTGCGGACACACTAACTTTCGTGGATTCGTTGCCTGGAACATAGTTCTTAGAAGCTAATTTGCGGTCGCTTCTGTTGAAGAGTCGTCTCTTTTTGAGGTATGTGACAATGGCCGTAGAAGGGATGGCGCACAGCCACAGGAAGTGCAACCATTTGAGGCCGTCCAGGATCCGGGTTGGTCCAGCTGGTCTGGCAAGCAATTCACCCAGTCGTACCTGTACCCTTCTGACTCGTCCAGGTCTTGTAGTTGTTGCACAACCGGTTCGCAAGTTCATTGTGGGTCAGCATTTCCATGGTACTAAAATTCACGGAAGGTCTGGCTGAATCTGCCTGCAATGTTCTATTGAATTCTCCCGCAAACGTTGTTTTCAGTGCCTAGTCCTCTACAGCAATCATCCAAGGGCAGCTGCAGCCTCCTCGTATCTGGCTATAATCTTCGGGCGGATTGCCAGTGGCGTACCCTGGTTCCTCCGCTCAACAGCGGAGCCAATGCAGCACCCGCATCAGTGCTGGCGCTGATGTAGGCTGTGGTAGCCTTAAATAACCGGCAATAGCGTGTTTGACATTAGGTCTCTCACGTGGGATGAATGGAGTTACCCAGAGGGAGTGATCCTTCCTATTGTTACTCTGGGGACTATCCGACCCGAGGATAGCGGAGCTGCACAAAATGCCAAAGAGTTTTACCATTAAATTGTACAGCGAAACTCAAGTCTCCGGCCGTCTGGGCATGTCTGGGGGTATATCCCCTAGACATGCTCAGAACCCCTTATCGGGCGAGCGAAGGAAAACGCTCTCAATAACCCACCATGCCCTATCGCCCCCACCCCCACATCATCATCTGTACATCATTCATCTCATCAATTGACTACAACGTTTTTATCGTACATAATGTCACTTAAAAGACCTTTTGTGCCGAAAAGTGATGTAAAGCAATGATTTACTACTACTACTGCGGTATGTACACTGGCTTCCAAGGTAGCTGCTCTTTCGGCTTGGCCGGTGCAGCGTTTGATCAGGGACACGTCTGCAAACTCAGGGGGGTGCCGTCCGACTCCGTGGCACCTGGGTGACACATCCAATCCTCAACTGCGGGTGTCTCGTAAGATATGTTGGGGCATATGATACGGCACGTTAAAATCAACCTACATGGATTAAAACGTCGCCGACTGCGTAATCACAGGCGTCCGTACATAACTTATAGGATTTGTTGGTCTGGGGGTAGGTTAAGACACTATTAGACTGTAGGGCCTCCTTGAGGACGTCAAACGCCATTTGTTTGGCCGTTGATCACTCCCATGTCACCCCTTTACGTTTCAGAGCAATTAAGAGGGGCAGCAATTTCAACGTAATCTGGAATAGTTTGGCGATAATACCCTGTCATTCCCAGAAACCCCCTTACCTCAGCGACTGATGTGGGTGCTGTCATAGTGGCGATAGCCCTTGTTTTTTCTGGATCGCTTATGATTCCGTCCGTGCCCACGATGTAGCCCAGCAGCTTGACCTCGATGTGTGCTATCCTGCATTTACCTGGCTTCACCATTAAGCCTGCTCGTCCTAGTCCGCCCAGGACAAGCTTGAGGTGGTGTGCATGTTCCTCTGCTCTTCTGCTGTAAATGATGATATCGTCGATATAGACGAAACAGCACACACCGATAAGTCCATGTAGGACTCTGTCCATAGTTTGCTAGGCCGAACGGCAATCGCTTGAATTCGAACAGTCCTCTGTGACAAGTGAATGCTGTTTTGTAGCAGTCCTTGGGGGCTACTGGAATCTGCCATTAGCCACTTTTGAGAACGAGGGTGAAAAACATCTGTGCCCCCCCCCCCCGGCTGGTCGAAGATATATTGTATGAGGGGTAGGGGGTGGGACTGCATACAGTTTCCTGTAGTCGATGCAGAAACGGTACGACCCATCCTTTTTGGGGGTCAGTGTCACCGGTGCTGCCCACGGGGAAATGGATTCTTGTATAACACCGGCTTTCAGCATATCGTCGACCTGATCATCCCCCTGATCTGGAATCTGCCAGTAGCCACTTTTGAGGTCGAGGGTAGAAAACATCTGTGCGATCCCCCCCCCCATCCGGTCGAAGATATTTTGTATGAGGGGTAGGGGGTAGGAGTCTTTGATCGTGACTGCATTCAGTTTCCTGTAGTCTATGCAGAAACGGTACGACCCATCCTTTTTGGGATCATTTTCACCGGTGCTGCCCACGGGGAAGTGCATTATTGTATTACACCGGCTTTCAGCATATCGTCGACCTGATTGTCCACCACTTTTCGCTTGGGCAGTGGCGTCCTGTAGGCCCTCGTATCGGTCTGTGGCCGTTGACATTGACCGTCAATGGAATGAGGTCAAAGTGGCCAAGGTTTGACAGGTTGTCGTCGAATACGTCAGTGTATCCTCTCATCACCTCGTCTATCAAGTTGTGACCACAGCTGCATGTACTAACACCGTTGCCGGGAGGGAGTCTGTGTAAGGGGTGATTTGAAAAGACTTACCAAAACACGTCAATTCCCTCCTGGCGAAGTCAATCTTCCCCTGTCCTTGGGAGATGGTGTCACTGCCTAGAAGTTCGTGGGAGAAGTCCTTTGCCACTAGGACTTTTATTGTTCCAGTGTCTGTCAGGTGGAGCTCCGTCTCACTGATGACTGGAAGGGGGTGCGGCCCAGCCCGCACACTGTGCCGATTGGCCGTAGTAGTGAAGGCCGTCCTAATTTCACACACAGTTTTGAAAATATACGGTCTTCCATGAGGGTTCTGGCAGCTCCTGTGTCGACTAGGGCATGGACTCGGTCTCCAGCTATGATCAACTGGAGTCCTATGCGACACGGGGTCAGGCCCCCCCCCCCAAGTCGTATGATCGTTCTGTTGACGACTGCATGTCCGGCTGGGTTGGCAGGTGCTGTTACACCGTAGACAGAGGGGCTCACCTTCCTCAGTCCATCGTGGTGTCACCGGTGCCTGTCTACGGTTACTCCTTGCGTCCCTGCGGTCTCTCGAGGCTAGTCGCCAGTTCTGATGCTGCGTCCTGTTCGGTTGTAGGTCCCACTGGTCTCGGGGTGGTGGTGTGGCAGCAGGTGGTGCACTGAGGCAGCTTTCCGTTTGCTGCAGGTGCATGTGCATGGTGTCCATGACGGACAAAAATTAGTCCACTGCATCCTTGTTCTGATGGGCCCAACCTAATTCCATCGGTTCGTAGCTGATTATCTGCTCCCTCTTTTTTCTCTTGACCTCCTTGGCCAGACCTATTTGGCCAGCAGCTGCAAGGGTGTCCACCTCGTCTAAGTCGTAAACTTGTCCAGCGAGTTTGTGATCCGTCAGTCCTTTGAGCATGCTGCTCACTACTCTCAGCTCGTCTGATGCACTTCGCGTAGTAGGCTACTAGTAGGGTAGGTGCGGTCTGCTTCAATGACAGAAGCCGCCGTAGTTTCGTCCGGCTTCTGTTTCGACCCTCCTAGCACCGTCTATTTTCATTTGCTCTACAGAAGACAAAAATTGATTGCTGACCTCTCTGAGCTGTGACCACGTGATGGCTGGATCAGTCTGTGACATCGATGTTTTAGTGATTTGACAGAGGTTGCCATACGTCGTTTTTTTAATGAGGTCGAACAGGAAGTCCGTACCTGTCTCCTCCCCCTCCCATTCATCCAGCTCCCTGTTCCATTTACGGGTTCGTTCTGGTATAGAGCCATCACATCTGTCGATGAGTGTCTAAGCACTTTCCACCTCCCTGTGTCTGCGATTTTGTGCTTCGCTAGTGACAAACAAATTAGCTGAGTGTTGGAATTGTTCTCCCGTCATGGCTAACGGAGTGTTAGCGTTAGCCATCATAGTTGATTACCTAGTCTTAAGGCAAGATCACCAGTTGTAAGATCGGTGTTCTGGATTAAACAGTCTTAACTGACTTTCTTAGGTTGTCAGCGTCCAAGTTCCCGATATCGCAATATCGGCAGGAAATGATCCACTCCAACAAGCTATTAATATAACATCTTTGGGTAGGTCTCATCTTATCTCGTGCCAAACTTAACTGCCACTGTCTTCTACCCAGCCTCTTTTTATTACCAATCTCAAACATATATTTGCATAACATACAATAGTGCTGATTAGTGAGGTCCCTGCTATGAAGCGGGGGCTGGGGGAGAACCCAGGGCCCACTTTCTGGATAGGGCTGGTAAAAAGGTGTTACCAACATAGGTAGGCTCCTTTAGGCCGCGTTGAACAAACAACAGACACGGCGAGCCACCTGCTGGTAGGTGTGACCACATTCAAGCCATCGTTTAGATGGCGCTGGTCAACAGCAATGTTTACTCTTGAGTCTTACGATGCTCGGTACAAGGTAAACTTTGCTTAACTTTAATCTGTATTGATAATTGCTGATTGCCCCTCTGGACAATTAGTGTGTGATCTCATTCATATCAAACAGCGTGTAAACTGTTATTGGGAATATGTAAAACATATATTGACATTCATTTGGTTACATTAATTAACGTCTTTTGAATCCGTGGATGTACATGCAGGATTCTACAGCATAGAAATTAGTACCGGGCCGGGCAGCCTAACTTCGCCGTAGGCCCGGTAAGACTGACTAGACCACCTTTTTATATCCACAGCCAGCTGTGGATATACGTTACTTGCGCCGCCTACCGAAAAACTTGGATACCATGAAATTGAAACGAATATTTCAAAGGCCTATGCAAACTTGGCCATTTTAACCAGCGTAAACTTGTGATCTTTTTTAACTATTACATTTAAAAATGGTGGTCTCTGTGTCAGAGCCTTGCGATGTAATCAGGGTAAGAGATTAGAAGCTCCGTGTCATGCCATAAAACATGTGACAGACGAAAGAGCTGCCCTGCATGGTTGATCAAAGAAATGTCAAGTAGAGAGGGCACATGGTTCACAAACTAAAGTTTCGTTTTCCATAGCATCTGCTGGAGGGTGACGACTCACCTGATAAGTATCCGTTGTTGGTCTGTAACACCACTCATTTCCCTCTTCCCAGGTAAGCCAATCAAACAACCTTGGAGATGTGCTTCATTTTTATTTCCACATAGGCATATTTATGATTTTAATAGCATGTGTTTGATCGAGAAATGAATTATGTACCGTCAAGTCAGTCATAAATGATATCTCACATGTGACTATTGAGCCATTAGTAAAAAAGTTGTATTTTTAGTTCGACTGCTGGTGTATATTGAACCTTCGTGTGGTGTTGTGTGCCATATCAAGGTAATCAAAAATGACATATCAAATGTAAATATTAACGTTAGGCCACAAAATATTTCACTGACTGTTGGTGGCTGGCATTTTTGACCTTTATGTGGTGTTGAAAGGCATAGAACTAGAAGATATCACAACTAAAAACAAGGAATCTAGGAGAAGTGGTCTTAGAGGAGTATTTCTTCTAGATTTTAGTGTTTTTGACCACAATTACCTTGAAAATAGGTGAATATCCATGTCATGATGCACCATTATGGCTATCACCGCACCATGCTATTATTCTGTAGGGTTAGCGTCTCACCGTTCGGGACTGCTCGGCGTTCCCCGAGCACTGACGAGTGGCCAGGGATCGCCAAGCCTTGTTCTGACTGGCCCACGCCACGAATCGTGCGCGCATTCAGCCAGGCGCGCCACCAGTTGACTCGTTGCCACTGAAGCAGGTGGACGTTCCGTCGAGAGCTCAGGGGCTTAGCCGCATGGCACCGATCGCCGCGCTCCGCTTGGAAACTGTGTGTTATATGAATATCTAGACTTCAATAAAGTGAGAAATACCTGAAGAATGATTTAATGAGAATTATTTAATCCCGTCGTCCCGACGGAGGAGTTGATGGAAGATGGTGGAACGTAACACTTCAACATATTCATGTCAGCAACACGATCGATCCACCCCCACCCCCCCCCCCCATAATTCTACCACAGGAGGTCGCGTATTTAATGGGTGTTACCAAGTTGTTTATAAAAAAATAGCATCATAAACGGTAGGATGGGTAAAAACTAAAGTACTAGTAAATTTAATGATTTAGTACGTACGCGTATCTGATATAAAATTATATACAGTTAGGCTTATGCCTAGACGGGACACAATTGTTTGACAATAATTGCGGTCCGACCGCATTAGTGATCGGGCAATAAATGCCATGTGGCGTTGTGTTAAATCAGGTCTTAGCTCCGGATAATAAAATTATTACTAACAATAAGAAAAGTGTTCATTGCTGCTTCCCAATAGGCCTACAAGGGCTTTCCAGCATTTATATGTCATAGCTAGCGATCGAGTACCTGCTGAGCTCCTCGTTTAAATGACATGTCTCATACGTTATGGAGCTAATCATATCCCTGATCATCCTCCGATATACTAATTACTGCCACATGGCGGTGTCCCAACGATTTCTACTACATGCATTTTAGCATCGCGAAACCATAAAGGCTTGAAAAGCCCCGTGTGACTAAAGTAGCACAAGCCGTAGGCCTATTTATAATGTACCACATCGCACTACATACAAGGATACATTCCATGATAAGACTTGGTATACATGCGTGAATCAACAATCCATAGTCCGGAAAAGTTGGATTAATAATTCTCACTAGGCCTATATATGGGATCCTTGTGAAAGATCTTCTCAATTTACGCACACACTTGTCAAATCGTAGGTCATATAATTTATGTGAAGGAGTTTATAATTTTTGCAACAGACAATCGCTAATATTAGGCCAGCTGCACATGTAAGCCCTCACCTTATCAAGTAGGCCTACATATCATATATAATAAATTATGCCTATGCCATACCAATATTTCAAACTCAATGAAAGTAACGTCCCCGAACAACAGCAGCACAAAGAGTCAGCATTATAACAAAGTATGATTAATATTATTAAGCTTCAAAATAATGGATAATATAGATGCAGCTATTTGTGAATGAAAATGTATTTCTGCTTACCTCTACCTATCCTGGTCTGGATATATCTGCTAGCTATGTACACAGGACTAGAACAGATAACGTATGATGCTGCGCAATCACGGATATATATCATTGTGAAGCTTTATCTAATCTGACACGTGTTACTGTACACAAGCCGTACCCAGCAAACACGAGGCGTTGAACCAATGCTGGCTTGATGCTGGGCCAGTGTCGTAGACGATTGGCCAACATCAAACAGTATTGGTGCAACGTCACGTGTTTGTTAGGTAAGAGGGCATACATAATGGTACATTCATGGTGAATTGAAAATGTAGTTATTTTATTGTTGTTGTAATTTTGCAGCTGTTTTGTTTTCCATACCACGATGTTGTGCTCAATAGCCTGAATGTTGTTGTAACATATGTATTTAAAGGCTAAAATAAGTGGCCCACTGGGCACACGACGTTGTTGCGACGTTGAATCATGACGTTGATTCAACGTCGCAACAACGTCGTGTGCGCAGTGGGATATCATTATTTATAAATCCCCTATGTTAGGCCAACACAGTTATTGTAAACTGAGCTAGGTGAGATAGATATTTAGTAGGATTTTAATATTAAAGCAGGAAATATAATAGCGGTTAGGTTATCACTCATCTCTAATCATAATATTTACAAACATATTGACACTCTGCCCTGGAGGTTTCTCCATGCTGATACAACAAAACTATACTAGTGTATGGTCTTATGTAATCCCGTGGGAATTTCATGTTAATTCTTGCCACCTACGTTTTTCTTGTTCAGAATTTTATGCTAATTCCAAAAAAAATACGGTGTCATTTTTTTAGATTAGCTTAAGGTCATTTTTCGACCCCTATAGGTCATGACCCCTAGATTTCATTTATTTATTTATTGAAACACATGTCTCACTAGTCGTGTAACACATCAAAATGACCAAAACTGTTTAGGAGATATCATCATATTTGAAAAAAAAATGAGATAACATTTTCTGCCCACTAGAGGTCATTTCAAGGTCAACAATTGCAAATATACCTATTAGTCCATGGGACAGAATCGGTCACCCCTCCCGCTACTCACCCACACCAATTTTGTTTAATGTTTTATATGGCCAAAACATGAAATGAGATGTTACCAGAAATAAAAATAAGGACGACCTTTATATTTTGACCGCTTTTATGGGGGTACCCCCAAACCTGGAATTAATGGGTAGGGTTACATAAGCGTCTGTCGTTGATGTTCTGATTAACCAATCTGCATGTGCCATATATCATATAACAGATAATTAAATTTCCGTTCTATCAATACATCACCCATTGCAGTAGAGTAAATAGTCGTCCCTCCACATACGCTCAAATATGTTTTTTTTAGTATAGAATAATCAGAATGAACAGCAAAACAAACTAGTCAACATGGGCATTAAAAACAACATAATAAATGATAGTTATTGAACATATTCATATGTGGCCTATGTTTCCTGAACCAAGATATATGTATGCTTAAAAATGTGCGTTCGTTGTATTTATAAATGTCATACATATTTCTTATTGAAAGAATATTGTAGCCCTTCATAAAAATAAGTCTATTTAGCCTGGGTTAAAATCTAAAACATGGAACTTTGCTCGAGATTTTAGTGTATACTTTTATATTCACTTGTTTTTACATAATTTGCGTGTGCTGAATGTGAATCTGTCGGATAACGTTCTGTATTTGGAGACCTTCACATACAAATTAGCAGAACACAAAATGGCCACCAAAATGTTAAGAAAACGCCATATTTTTTAGAGTTTGTCGCACATAAACGCCCAAATTATGGTTTCTGCAAGATTTTTAATTGATAATTTTTTTTCTTTAAATTACCTTTATTTGACCTTTAGATCCAAGACATCCGCCGTTTTTCATGTATTTACAGTTACTATAAGTATACTGCTAAACATGTTGACAATAATATGATGTTTTTTTGTAGTAACATAGTGGATTAGGACTAAACGTTACTGACGAGTAAATTTGAAAGGAAAACGCCAAAATGGCCGCGAAATTTACCTTCATATAAACAAGAAACAAAATGGCTATCAAAATGTAAATTTAACCTCTTTTTTAATTTGTGGCTCGGAATTGCTCAATTTATTGATTTTGTGTGACTTGGGGGCCGAAACAAGCATTTCTGGCGTTTATTGTTCATCGTCTGACCTATAATTTTTCGTAAAATCCAAGATGGACGTCATTTTGCATATTTACTATTAAAATAATGATGTCATTCTCAATACTAAGCACATCAAAGCATGTTAGAATATACTGTACTTAAACAGTTTCGAATGCCTTGCAACCTAATCTACCGTAATATGTAGTCTACTTTTTAGATTTCCATTAAACAAATGTTGTTTATGATATTATAGTTCATGTGCATAAAAAACACTTTTATTTGTCTGTTGCCGGTAACCATTTTGAATTTGAATGTCAAATAAAGGTCATTTTGATCGAAAAACATGAGACATAAATTTATCAATTCAAAATCACGCACAAACCAGAAGTCGTGCAATAATTTGTAACAAAAATATAGAAAAGATGTGGTTCTGGCGGCCATTTTTTGTTTTGGTTATTTAAAGGTGAAGGACACCAAATATCTAATTTTATCCGACAGATTCAGCACACATCAATTATGTAAAAACAAGCGGGACAAAAAATATAGTCTTAATTGCAGAGCACAGTTCAATGTTTCATATTTCAACCCAGGATAAATACACACATTTAAAAAAAAATCTGCAATATTCTTTCGTTTAAAAATATATGCAATGTGCAATGTACAAATCTAAATACCACTCAGTTTTAAGGATATACACATCCGGGCTTAGAAAACATAGGTCAAATATATATATGGCCAAGAATTATGCTCTATTAAGTCATTTCCATTCACCATGTTTACTAGTTTGTTTTGTTGTCGATTTTGATTATTTGTATTAAAAAAAAGTTTAAACTTATGTGTAGAGATAACTTTTTAATCCACTGCATCATGCAATACGTCTGTAGAACGGATATCTAGTTATCTTTTATATAGTATATTGCATGTGTAGATTGGTCAGCTACAACTGCAACGACAGATGTTTGCGTAACACTAACCCCTAATTTTAGGTTTGGGGTAACCCCACATAAGCGTTCAAAATATATATTTCGTTTTTTCACTGGTAACATCTCATTTCATTTTCTGGACATATCAAAGCTTAACAAAAAGTTGGTGTGGGTGAGTAGTGGGGGGGGGGGGGGGGGTCGCACGGTAACCAATTCTGGCCTATGGACTATATGTGTGTTTAGGGTTATGACCTTCAAGAGACCGGAAATGACCTTTAAAGCTTCAGAATATTTTTTAATTATGAATGTTGACTATTTCGTGTCAATTTCCTTCAATTTGCTATATTACACGACTATATTACCTAGTAATACAAACGTTTAAAAAAATCCCCGTGTGTTTTTAGGGTCATGACCTTTAAGACCCCGGAAATGACCTTTAGAGCTTCAGAAAAATATGACACCCTATTTTATTTTGTTCATTATTATTTTTTCTTTAAATTGAACACAAGTGTCAAGAATTAACATGCAATTCCTACGGAACCACATTCACTGCCATAAGACCCTACACTATGTCACTATGTCCTAACGCAAATGTGTAACGCAAATGTGGGGTTCTCGGATATAGAATTTTTTTCAAGTTATAGTGCTATCTATTAAGTATATGTATAACAATAACAAATAATAAAAATGTATGATTTCATTTGTACAAGTGTCGAGTCGATAAGTATTTGGACTGTTGCATTCGATTTTCTTTTTTTTAAACCGCATTAATAAAGAACAAGAGGCCCGGGGGCTTTGACGCTTGTCAACAGCATTGCAAAATATCAGCTACAGATGTGTCAGAGAATGTATATCTATGTTCTAAAATAAATTATCATGAAAAGGGAATATGTATAGGCCTATACACCCGGCACTATGTATTTATATCCTATTCATCATATCCATATTATATGTTCGATTCCCATCATTTGCTGATTTTACACACATTCTAAAGTACTGCACTTAATGAAAAATGCTTGACAAAGAATCATTTTACATGACTACAATGTAATTAATATTACAAAAGTAGAAGTGCAATTATTATTTATTCTGGGCATTTCAACAGGGCCCCCGCCCTTTGTTATTGTTGTTATATACTGTAGATCTGGTAATTTTCGGGTGTTTCAATTTTCGCGAATTTGTGATTTCGAAAAAAAAAAATTCGGTTGTAATTAGATCTAACTGATAGTTACTGAGCTGAAATGTCACGTTTTAATGGCACTTACTCAGCCGTGAAATCAACGAATCCCCTTATCAATCGTCATCACAAGTAGGCGTAATCCACTGGGTCTACCTCACAGGGGGTCTACCTCAGGTCACGACACGTGCCTACCTTCTCAACTCACACGCATCCTTGCGCAAATGTTAGGTCAAAACTGGAAATACCAGGCCATCGTTTAATCAGCACTGTTTTAACTTCCAGAGTTAGTTGGGATGGTGACAGTGGACAGCGGTATTGTTATATACAAATTATTGGTAATTAGCAAAACGATTTCAATCATCGTCATCAATAGCAGGCGGGTACGGACTTGCATAGCACTCAAATCGCCGATTGTACATCATGGTCGAGAAATATGCACATAGATGATTATACTCTATTCCAGCATTATTTTTATTCACGCTCACACACTATCGGTTAGGATATACATTGTTGTTGAGCCTACATAGAGGCTGTAGTTAAAGCTCACTGTAGTACCGTAATGGTCATTTCCGATGATAGGTAGCGCTATTATAATAGGCCTGATAATTTTCGCGAGATTCTTAAATTTGCGAATTAGTCCTCCTCGCAAAAATTAAAACCTCGCGAATATTACCAGATCTACAGTATACAAACACATTACCTGATCACTGATATCAAGATGTTGTGTTATACAGTGTAGATTCTTGCTGGTATCTATAAGCTGCAGTGGCGTAGCCAGCATGTACGCACGTACGCATGTGCGTACAACCTGGCCCAGCCTAAAAAAAAGAAATTGAGTGTTATTTTCACATTTTACGGGACCTAATATAGGAGGCCTGCCTACAGTTACAGACGACAGGCAAACATATATAGTTACTATAATGTTTGCCTGCCGTACGTAGTAGGCCTAATGCAATGTATCCTAGCCATGATAATCAGATAATAGGACTTTGTAACAGTGACATAGCGCAAATACCTGAGGGAGATAATTTAACCCAGTTAAAAAAAAAATGCACACAGAACAGGCTGACTTTGTACCTTGCAGTAGGCTAGCCATGCCAATAGACTGCTTGCACGAGTTTGCTCAGTGAACAACTGTCTGATTAAAACAATTCAGGGTTGCTCACTGTGTGGCGTGTTGTCATAGAAAAGTGTTTAACAGTTGTCTGATTAAAACAGTTCAGCGTTGCTCACCGTGTGGCGTGTTGTTATTGAAAAAGGTGTATTATTTCGTGTATAGCTATCATCTAGGCCAAGACTTCAGTAGCACTGATCGACTTGTAAGAGTCTACTGTAGAGTCTACTGTTAAAATAGCTTCACGAAAAAAATGTAAAGAATTAAGTTACATGTAGTTTTCATCAGGAGGCTTTAAAGGATTAATTAAGTGAAGGTTCTTAAATGCGGATGCGCCCACTGCAAGCCTTTTCTTATTAGCAAAAGGAAGAATTTATAATTAGGAAAATAAAATGCAAATACTTGTCGTTTGAAGAGTAAAAAATAATGTTTCTAGGATGCCAATCTCATATATTAAACGAAATTAAATCGATGTGAATTAGGACATCAATTATTGGGGTATGTTATACTATTTTTTTTTACATATTCACTGAGAGCTTTGCATTGTTTTCGCAAAATAATTTTTGTAGTGGAGGGAAATTCCCACTGATGGGCATAAGTATGCTCGCAATAATCATGGATAGTAGGCTCACCTACAGTCTCAGATAAAATGTATAATAAATGAATAACGTTTACAAACACCCCTGTAAACACAAAACATTTATATAACATTTGTACAATGTTGGACTAGTGTCTAAGACGTTGGGCCGACGTTGTACAAATAATATACAATTTTTTTGTGTTTACTGGACACGAGACAAAAATATAATAGGGAATCATGTTGCCAATTACAAGGAAACTGCATCTAAAAGTATTCGGAAATACGAAAAAGTTCGGGGGGAGGCATTAGCGGATCAAGAGATGGGGCCGGTGTGGTCAATTAACAGCTCAATTATGTCTCCAGAAATTAATCTCAATTGCACCCAAAAACAACAAACAACAAAAAAATCCTATGGGGGGCTCACAGCGCCCCCAAACCCCCAGCTGCTGAATTCGGCTCGCTGCGCTCGCCACATATTCACAAGCAAATTATTATACTAATAAAAGCATTTCGTGCGTACACCATAATATTTCCTGGCTACGCCCCTGAGCTGATTAGCAAAACGGTTCCAATCAATGATTTTTATGATCCATACAATCATATACATTGATGGTGTACTCTATTGGCTTAAATATAATTTTTTTTTAACGTTTTCATGTGTTGTTAATGTTAGTTTATTGTTGGGCCAGCGTTGCAGACGGAGGACCAGCAATAAACCAGCGATTACTGCTAGAGCTGTGTCAGTGTCGTTACGTGCCAACGGCACTGGACCAACGTTGAGACAACGCCGGCAGCAAGTGAGAGAGATATAGAAACATCGAATGCTATCAGAGTGTGGCTACGCAGTGTCAATGTCAGTCCAGTGCTAACAGCACTGAGCCAGCATTGGCGCAATGCGCTGGCGTTGACGGGCCAACACTTTCATCGTTGTGCAGGTCACCACGACACGTTGTCACTCACCAACGTGTCACCGCGTTGGTGAGTGAGTGACAATTCACAAGCCATGTCACGCATTCACATGAACACTTATAGATAACAGATTAATAATTTTCACCAACAAACAAAAACTCACAAAACGTCAAGAAAACAAGCATACACTCAAATACACAATTCACAAACCATCAAAACAACAAGACAAAATAGATAGGATTCAAACACCACAACAAATCCTGGTGGCTCTGAAAAGAGACAAATTCAAAACAACCAAATTTGTTAAATTTCACAAATTAAGATGAGACGCTATTATCTGAAACCTTTCTGAAACAGAAGACGAAATTCACTTTTTATTTACATGTTCCCTATATGACACTTTTAGAACAACGCTTTTTCAAACTGTGACTGAAAACAATCACAAGTTTTTAGAACTGAATAATGCTGACAAATTTTTATTTTTAGTTACACATTTTTGGAAACCTCTGTCAAAATTTGTGGAGGCTGCATGGAAAGAGAGAAAATCGGAATTATTCCGATTATGAATTACTCGTGTTGTTCTGAGATAGATATCATGCATTTATGACAATAGAGTTTATAATTATTGTAATTATTGTAATTATTAAAATTGACAAATAATCGTTGAAATATGTAAACAGATTTATTAGGTCATCTACACTGAGCTGGTGGTCTTCAGATGGTCCCACCTCGGGGTCGGGGCTGGTTCGGTGGTGGGTCAACGTCGTAGACGTTGGGCCAGCATTGAGTCGGCGTCGACCGGACATCTCGTGCTTGTCGGGCCACACTGTCACCAACACCCGCAGATGTATTTTTGTATTTAGAGTGACTTGTAAGCCATTTTTGGCTGGACATTGTACTATGTATGTCACTGAAATAAATAAAGATATATATATAGCTTCTAGGAACTTTCTATTTTTCAAATTATTACCTTCAGACACTTTCAGACCATTCCACTCAAATTCATTCAAAACTACATCACTCTGCCGTTTTTTCTCTGGGTATGCTGAAGTTTGGTGACGGCACACGGACAGTCGGGCAAACAACACAAGGTAAATTGATCACATTTGATTCAAAATTTAACATTCCTGATTTCTAATTATTGACAACCATGTCAAAAATAAGAAATACGGGAATTTCGTCTCTATATCCAGCCTAACTGGTAAGTACGCAGCACGCAAATAAAAAACTTTTGCAGTTCTAGTCTATGAACATGTTTACATCATATGGTCATATTATTAAGCTAAAATAAAATCACCGATTTTTTTATGATTATAGACCTTGGCATGTCCCCTTAATGAGTAACGAAGCACGGTGACTCTATACTGTCCACATGACACAAATTATGCAAATGGGGCAACAATTGTCGCACCGCAATATAAGTCATAGTGTCTCAAGTGTTGATTTAATTGGACCATGTTTGACAACTCAACCCGGAATTCACATTTTAAAAATTGTCCACTGTAGCTTTTTAGCATTGAGTGTAAGTAAACAGGTCACATGTTGGACAGCCAAGCGCAGAACGCAATATTAAGTACTGTATATGATCCCCAGTTGCGGATCCAGGAATTGACAGACGGGGGGGGGGGGGCGCCGCCGATTTTTTTCAAGAATTTATAAACACCACAGCCAGCCTCGTATGGTCTAGAGGGGTCCGGGGGCATGCTCCTCCCCCCGCAAAAAAAATCTGAGGCCTTAAATGAAGTGTTCTGGATCATATTTAGGCCTGTTTTTTCTTACCTATTCACGTCACAAAAAGGCACCTCGTATTATCTGATAATACATAGATGTAGAATTTAATTTAAAAAAATAGCGCTCTAGCAGTAAGTTCTTTGTGTGTAAAAAGTATCTGTAAACGTAGGCCAGTCACCGTGTTTGGTACGCTCGCCACGATTGTGATGTACACAGTGAACACGATACACTAACCTAATGCTGGGTCAAAGCTAGGACACTGTCAACAACGCTGGCCCAACATTTAAGCAGAATTGGACAGTGAATCGTGGTACAATGTTGGTCCACCGTCTTCGCTGACACAACATTGATGCAGCATTGGGTGGATGTGTCGTGTTTGCTGGGAGACCCCGGGACGTGAGGCGCGTGGCACCTTTGACAACCACGGGCAGATAAATGACACAGTTAGTCTGCAACCAAGTCACACTGCTCTGTTCATTTATATTAATACTGATTCAATTTAAGATCACCTTTCATGTGGGAGTGTTCTATTGTGTAGGCCTACAACGGCAGGCCTATCTGAACATGATATTTTATTAAGATGTGTTGGAATGAGAAAAATGCGTTCACGAAATATAACAAGATATTGATCACTGATCATATTTCCTATATGGCAAATTTTATACGTGTAGGCCTCAGAATGTCCATATTGCTGGGATAGCAATAACTCATACTGCTGTTGTCGCTGTGTAGCACGTGCCTAATCAGTGGCTATTACACTCTGACACCTTATACAGTCACACACTTCTTGTGTTCAGACAATGCGACTAGTCTGTAAATAATTTACGGAATGTTCTTATTTGAGCACGACGATATCAAACTATGGTATTTCTAATAGATGAGTTAAAATAATATAAATTTGTAGGCGAAATATAAATATTTTAAAATCTGACTGAATACATTTCATACAGTGTATATGTAGCCTATGCAGGCCTGCCAAAAAAACTGTTGCCGGTGCTGCCGCCATTGAGTATCGTGTATGCAGATGTCTGTCCTGTGTTGTGTCACGGCTCTAGTATTAGTAGAACAAGGTAATATCTATAGGCCTACATCATATTATCACAGAACTGAATTCCAGTTCTGTGATATTATGATGGCCCATGGACACTGCCGACATCCAAAATTTGAGGTCGTATTATCACTGACTATGGGTAGACGTTTTTCCCGTCATCAGAGGCCTCATATTTTATCTTGTATTATACATGGCGTCGCACTATACGCGGGGATATGCGGTATGTCAACATGCTAAGTGAATTCAAATGTGCACCAGAGACATAGATTTAATAAAAAAATGTCTCAAATGTTTATTTAAAGGATCTGCTAAATTACAACTTTATTAGCCTTTTCCCTCAGATTTTGAAAGATAAGACACGAGATACAGGGTAGCTACTGGCTGATTCAAGTATTATATTAGTATTTTATACTAATGGAGAATTTGGAAAGGCTAAAAACAGTTTTTTATAGAAGCTTTGATGCCTTTATCTCACGCTTAGCACCCTTCGGTGCTAGGGTTCACTTAGCATATTCTTAATATGTAATTAAGTCGCTATACGTGACAGTGTGTATCAAGTGTTCTGAAGATCATGTCGGCCGGCGCCCATTAAGACACGAAATCGTCATGACTTCACACAACATGCAATAAACACGTTATTCGGTCGTATTTCACGCCAGAAATGTATAAATTATATCAATTTACATTGCCTTTCATCACAAAGGCCGAATATCTATTTTTAAAATTAGGAAAATTTATATTTTTGAAGATAAATGTCTTAGCCAAGATCTAAGTTGTATATTGCATAACACTGTAGAGGGCAGCGGTGCAGATGTCAGCGTTGGGAGAGAGGCATCTTCATCTATCCAGTTGTCTGCTACCGGCAGACTCCTTGATATCACGTATATGTGCTATGTGTTTAGAACCCCCCTCTTCCCTGCCCAACTCCTGCTGGCCAGACAATTTGACCTGAGTGTGACCTCCATACCGCAGTCAGTCAGCCGGTGACGTCATAATGAATATTCATGATGCTCGCACCCCTCCATTTCGTACAGGCCTTACACACACCTGTTGTCAAGGTCAGACTGGTAGTCTGACGGTCTGACCTGACTGGGCAGGGTGGGAGAGAGGGGGCAGTTATCCCTCCCACGCCACAAACTTGCCGGCTTGCCTTTCAACTTAGCTGTAACAGCTCCACGGCAAACACAACGTTGACACAGTGCTAGCCTTATGATGGCCCACCAACTAAAACGCTGGCCCAGCATTAGCCCAGCATTGGACCACCCGTATATCGGCATTAACATGACAAACGTGCTACCAATGCTACCTTAATGCTGGCCCATTGTCTACAACTTTGGCTTAGCAGTAAAACAGCATTGGGTAAAGGTCGTTTTTCCTGGGAGTCACCATAACACGATGTACTGACCCAATATTAGATGAATGTTGGAGCAGTGTCATAGATGATGGCACAACATTTAACCAACATTGGTTCAGTGCATCATGTTGACTTACTACAAACAGCAGGGACCCGGCAAACACGAGGCATTGAACCAATGTTGTTCTAATGTTGGCCCGCCATCTTTAATGTCGGCAACGCATAAAAACAAGATTGCCTCGTTGTTAATGCTTCGTGTTAGCTGGGTATATGACACTTCTGCACACAGCCAAAACCAAGTATCTGCTTATTTTACAAGTTTGCAGATAATGTCTATTGAAATAGCTCTTACAAACAAGAAGGAGGCAGTGACATCAGCGAAAAGGAAGTACCGTATTATCCCTAATAAACGCACCCCCCCCCCCCTAATAAACGCGCCCCCCTCTTTTTTCTTGTACCCTGTATTACCAGAAAGTTAGCTGGCTTGAAAAAATCTACCAGACACCAGCCTGCTGCGTGTAGCGTGCATTGTGAGCGTGGGTGTAAATGCGGTATGCTACTGTTACATGTAGCCTAGTTGTTGTACATGTTGTTTTAACACTGGGCCAACGTCGTATAGGTGGACGGACCAGCATTGATTAACACCTGTGTGTGTTGTGTAATTAATCTTTAAGTTGTGTCAGAATGACAACAGCGTGTCAGTTTTGCTTACAACAAAAGTAAGGACTGTTCATTGCACAAGCTCAGTGATCATTGATTTACAGATTTACATTACAAGCGCCCTGTTAATATTCCCGGCGTATAATGGGACGCCGATGTATAGATTTGAAGCCTCTGTTTATCGTGCTAGCTCATGTTTTGGCCGTTAGCAGTTGGCGTCCACTGGTCATCCAAATATGTGAGGTATGGATCGTGTTCTACTATGGTAGAGCAGAGAGACAGGGTTTGACACGTGCTTAACCCCAGACGAGCTGTTGCAGCATTGAACCAATGTTTAATAGAGCACATGACTGTATACAGATGTCTCTGCAGAGATGCTATACCGCCATTTGATCAATGGCGGGCTAAGTTCGGCAAGAGTAGATGACGTCATCGGGACGGTCTGCATCTATAGGCAGACATTCTGAGGCCTACACACTGTGTGAAATTAAACGAAATTTAATCAGTTAGGCCTACGTCTTTTTAAAGCATTCATACAGTATGTCGCCGACGCATTTCTATTATTCTAATGTATCGAAAAACAAATACCATATTTAGATATCGTCGTGCCCAAATAAGAACATTCCAAGATGAAATGTAATGGTAACCGTGTCGTCTGGGCCTATATAGCGGGCCGTGGCTGCATAAGGTGTCTGCCTATATTAACACACTAGTTACACCTGCTGCCGGCGCTCACGAGTGGCGGCATTAGAGTGGATGGGGGCTTGCACGTGCAGTGAGCTGGTGAGCTCTCACCACTGTGGCGTGGCTTAATGACGGTGCCGCGGCCGGGCGAGTGCGTCCGTGAAATACAGATTAACATTTTTGTGCCGTAATAAACGCGCCCCAAACTTCGTCTCCGCGCCCGGCGCGTTTATTAGAGATAATACGGTATGTACTTGATATACAAGTGAGCAAATACGGCCTTTTGGCAGCGCTATGGCAGGAAGAGCCAGTTAAAAAGCAGTAGATGACTAGTTTACCAGGCAGCAGATAATGCCTTTTGACTTAATTTGCACAGCAGAACAGATAGCGACTTTCGGTTAACAGCAGACGTTTTCCCTGAAACTTGGAGACTCTGTCTCCAAGCTAAAAATAATGCATTTCTGGCCTAAAATCGTAATAAAAGTAATAAAAAAATATTCTATTTGCATAATAACTGATTACAAACAAAACTGGCAACAACTTCAGTGACCAAAAATGAAAAAGTATTTTTTCGCTGTATAATTCCAGCGATATGTGTGGTGTGGTATAATACGCCTCTGCGGGTAGGAGCCCCCTCTCACTCATTCACGCTCTTATCATATGATGTGTTTTATCTTATTTTCTCAGTATATAGGCAATGAAAATTGGGAAGCTTGGTTTTTCAAGATTTCTTGGGTGGCTAGAATGATGATATACACAAGGTGGAAGGGAAACATTGTGGGTGGTGCTTAAAAAGGAGTGAGACTTTTCGTCTGAAATATAAGAACAATAGTTAATTGATGAGCATTTAGGCTTATTTTCTGATCAAAGCGCACATATGTAGGATCCTGACATCGCTTAGTCAATGTGGCACTTATCCCCAGATTCCTGGACGCGGGCTGACGGGGATGACCGCCTCGTTTTCATACCGTGGTGACGTGCGCACACAGAGCAGTGTGGTGCGGCCCTTGGTATTATTCCCACACTTCAAGCGTAATACTCAGTGACTGCGGACGTGCCGCAGCTCGCTCTCGCTAAGTCCATAGAGACGTGCCGTGCGCGGATGGTTGTGCTTTGCTGTTATCGCATGTTAATCAAATAAACATGACAAGAGAGAAGACAGTTTCCTGGTTTGTTTAATACAGTCGATCAGACGGATGAGGAGGATATTTGAGTTTTGATGGCGAGATTGGGAGGAGTCCTTCGTCGGCCGTTGTGACCCCATAACGGAACTCCCGGTGTAGGTTTACCACGACATATTGGTTAATCTGACCTTTCAACTCGCCATATTGGTGACCCTGACGACTGATCGTTCACGCAACAGTATTTTCACCTAGACGCCGGTTGAAAACTGCTGTTTTCAAGGATAGTTTCATTAATTTTAGGGGATATTTTGAAAAAAATCAATAGCATTTTTTTCACAAGGTACGTGAAAGCTGTAGGTCAAAATATGCCAGTTTAAATTAATTAGAAAGAGTTACCAGACGAGAAGCACGTTTCTTCACGTCGAAAAAGGCGTAAATTTCTAAATTTTTGGTCGAAATCCCACGTGTTTGGCGCCTTTTCAAGATGGCGGCCTTGCCGGTTCTCTAGAAGAATCTAGAAAATTATTCTTATAGACATAGTCTATCATTTTTTTATCGTAAGAGTTTGTTTAATGCCTTCATCCTACTAATGCCACCGTAGGCGAGTAGGAAGTGGGTATTTTCTGTAACTTATTTTTATCGTTGATTACCAAAATTGGGTAACTCGATCTTAAAGTCCACAGACGAAATCTCGTCAAATTTTTTCACGATTTTTCTACAAATCGACAGAAATTTTTACTACCGCTTCGACTAGGGTAACCTTTAATAGGTTTAGGGCCAAAATAAATTGTTTCCCTAAATGAATGTCAATAAACGGTCTTATTTGGTCTGCTTAAAAATATTCCCAGGACCGTAGGTCAATATTTTGTACTATTATCATATGTTATTTCAGAGAATGCTGAATATTGTATTTGTATTTGGTAGGTGTGCGCCATCTTGGTCGCTGGTTTCCCTAACTTAGCTCAAAGCTCGCCGTGGGCACCCACGTGTTCCCCCCTAACCGGCATGCATCGGGACAGTGTCGCCGCATCACATTAGCATGAAGGAAGCCGCCATTTTAATTTGGTGGAGATTATTAGTCACGTGATTCAAATTTTACACGGACAGATTGTAATAAAAAAAAATTTTTTTAATTGTTTGTAAATTTTCTTTTTCAACACGATTGAGGGAGAAATTGTGTAAATAAGTCGTTTCGAAAACGAAATTCTGTCACTAATTGTGCGAGATGTTTTTGTTCACTTTGAAACGCTTTTGGTGTTTGTAATCGTGCTAGGCTATTCAGCGCCTTATTTGGGCACGCAGTAGCTGATGAATATGCTAATGTGAGGCGAGACAGGGATGCTGACTGTATACTATGTACGCACCGCTCAAAGCTTACCGTCACAGACTATAAGCCACATGCTGCCTGCTGCACAGGCTGTGAGCGCCGATAATACAACACACACACACCCACCACAAGCGACATAAACCAACCGCCACCGAACACAGTCGGTTTATACGTCAACCAATGAATCGATGCGAGCAATTGATTTGGACGTTTATGAAGTGATTCGGTGATGAGCGTACCATTATAAAAAAAAAAAACGTGGAATGTTCATCACAGATATCATTTTTCAGCGAAATGATACACTCTATCATTTATCAGCATAGACTACTGTCAGTCACGTTTTAGATATTATTCTTAAATCACAAATGTCACTGTTTTATTTCGCAGTCACATTTAGTCTATCAGTTTGAGAACGAAATTTTCTCACGATAGTTATTTAAATACAGAAATATTCGATTTGACAGTTGCGCTATTGCGAAACATTGCAAATATTTGAATGTGTTTTTCGACTTGTGTGAATTTTTTTTTTTTTTTTTTTCACCCAGGTCGATTTACAAAATACTATTATCATAGCTTAGCATAACTTATCACAGTTATATCTGGCATATTGTTTTTTATGTACCACTGTGACCTACGGTTTTCACGGTACCATTTTGCATGTGTGTGACTCAGTGAAAACATTTTATGTCTCATATAGACCTCCAGTTTTCACTTTAATCAATACATACCTTTTGTGAATTTGTGAACAGCACTTAGGTGAAACTTCAACGACGCATATTTCTGCAACTAGTCTGCAACCCCCGTTTCTCGCACCATGCGACATAGCATGAACATTTGCTACAGTCTACACTTCTAGCTTCAACATATTACAGACATTTTTCATCTGATTTTTATGGCATTGCACAACCTGTCCGCGCACGGCGCGTCAGAAATAGTTGGCATGTGTTAATACGACATGCCACTTTAAACACATTTGGGATAGGCACAGAGCCAATAGGCCAGCTATCCCAGATGCTTCATTAATTAAATAATTTTACAAACACTACTTCATCATGTCAAAGCAATACGACAGCGAAGGATTCATGTCATCGCCTCTAGAAGGTGCGGGTGCTAGACCAAAAGATAGCTATCATCCCGACAGTGAAGACAATGAGGTTCGATTCCGAGCAGCTGACAAGGAATATCAACGCCTCAAAGCCGATTTTGCTCGGATTGCTCGGGATAGACGTTTGAATTCCCACTCGAGGAGTGACTCATCAAGGAGTTCTTCACCGCTTGGTAGACAGCCGCAGAAACGAGCTACGAACTTGCACAAGTTTAGAATTGCAACTTTCTACGCCTCTGATGCGGAGCTCTGGTTTAATCAAATCGAGACGCAATTCGCCCTCCACCAGATCGATGATGACGACGAGAGGTATAGCCTAACCTGCGCTGCACTTTCTGGCGAGATTGCATCAGACGTGAGAGACGTGCTGCTGCAGCCTTTCAGGTCAAACAAATATGACAGCCTGAAAGCCATACTAATTGAGAGGCGAGGATTGACAACACCTGAAAGGGTTAATAAAGTTATCTCTGGCGAGAAGATTGGAAGCAACATTCCCTCGCGGTTCCTGAGGCGTCTGCAGAAGACTGCAGGTTTCGGCACCAAAGCTGTTGTTGGAAAGGCGGTAATTCGGCAAGCGTTCATAAGACAGCTGCCCGCTTCCATCAGAGCCCATTTGGCTACTCAACCCGACAGTGCCTCCCTCGAGAGTTTGGCCGTTTTGGCTGACAGGGCACTAGCTGCAGAACAAGACGTTGAAGAGAGTAAGCCGGGGGTGGCAGAGATCAAAGTCGACGAGACCAGCAGATTAGTTGGTTTGTTAGAAGATCTATCCAAACGCATCAAGAAATTAGAGACAGTAACAACATCTGAGAGGAAACGGAATAAGGGACGTGGACGAGCCAATAACTACGCTCACGCGCCTGCATTTGCTCCTAATGTACAGGCCTCAGGTTTCATTAGTAACCAACATAGTCAATATAGAGACGTTAAAGATAATGCTCGACCTTTCGTTCCGCCGCCGAATGTACAGGCCACTGAGTTTGTTAATAATTACAATAATAATTGTACTAATGCACAACAAAATGTCCGACCCTTCGCACCGCCGCCGCAAAATAATGTCGCACAACCGACCGACACAGCCACTGCACAGGTTTGCTATTACCACCACACTTATGGTGAAAAGGCGCGCTTGTGCAGTGAACCCTGTTCATACTATGTTTCATTAGGTCAGCGCGAAGTCGCTAATATCGCGTTATCTCACTCTAAGTTATTATATGTCGCAGATAAAGGACACAAATGCAGATATTTGATCGACACGGGCGCAGCTGTCAGTGTTCTGCCGAAATTTTGCGCTAACGGGATTTCGGGCGCTGACAGTCTCCCCCTGGTGGCAGCTAATAACAGCACTATAAAGACTTAAGGCAATTGTAAACGCGTCGTCGATGTCGGTTTAAAGCGCGAATATCCGTGGACGTTCATAGTGGCAGATGTACAGCAACCCATAATCGGGGCTGATTTTTTAATCCACTACAATTTGCTCGTAGACTTGAGAAGCAGATGTCTTCGAGACATGCGTACAGGCTTAGCCATTGCCGCTTCATTATCTTCGATTAAACCTCTGTCATTGAACAGAGTCGATACAGTTCAAAATGAATATACTAAACTCCTCGGCCAGTTCCCGGAACTGACACGCCCTACGACAAAGGGTGAGCCCGTCAAACACGGCATAACTCACAAGATTGTGACTAAAGGTCACCCGGTTTTTGCTCGACCACAACGTTTGGCTCCCGATAAGTTGGTTACCGCCAAACGCGAATTTGACGATATGATTAAATTAGGGGTCATTGAACCCAGCGACAGCGAGTGGTCCTCAGTGCTTCACATGGTGCCAAAGAAAAACGGCGATTGGAGACCATGCGGGGACTACCGTAGTTTGCATGCACAGACCGTACTGGACCGTTATCCGATTCCGCATATTCAAGATTTTACGCAGCGGTTAGCCGGATCGAAAATTTTCTCGAAGATAGACTTAGTCAGGGCTTATTACCAAATTCCGGTGGAACCGTCCGACGTACACAAGACTGCTGTTACCACACCTTTTGGCTTGTTTAATTTCTCTAGAACCCCATTTGGTCTGAGAAATTCCGGTCAAACGTTTCAGCGATTTATAGACCACGTGACACCCGGACTTGATTTCGTTTTTGTTTATTTGGATGACCTACTGGTAACCAGCCCAGATCATAAAACGCATAAGAAACATCTACGAATTCTTTTTGCTCGACTATCGGAGTACGGAATCATCATTGGTCCTGAAAAGTGTCAGTTCGGAACATCTGAATTAAGTTTCTTAGGTCATCATGTTTGCGCCAATGGAATTTCGCCGTTACCTAGCGCCGTTGACGCGATCGTTAATTTCATTAAACCCGGAAAGCAACGAGCATTGCGTAGGTATCTGGGAATGGTAAATTATTACCACCGTTTCATACCGCATTGCGCCGACAAGCTGACTCCACTCAATAATCTACTGACTTCTGCCAACGAAGGCCATACCAGATTGTCACCGAAATCAAATTTCGATTTGAAGTGGAATAAAGAAGCAGAGTCAGCATTTTCCGAGTCGAAACAGATACTGGCAAACGCTACGCTTCTGGTGCACCCAGATTCGACGGCTCAGCTTAACATCACGTGTGACGCTAGTGATGTCGCCGTCGGTGGCGTTTTGCAGCAATTTTTAAACGGTATGTGGCAGCCGCTTTCGTTTTTCAGCAAGGAGCTGAACCCAGCAGAGACACGCTATAGCGCGTTCGATCATGAACTTTTGGCAGTATACGCTACAATTAAACATTTCAGACACAATTTAGAAGGACGAAATTTTTTCGTTAATACTGATCACAAACCGTTAACATTCGTAATGTCATCCGTCACTGAGCGCGCATCCCTACGACAAACACGTCATTTAGCGTTCATTGCTGAATTCACCACCGATATTAGATATGTAAAAGGAGAGACAAATTTCGTCGCTGATGCGCTGTCACGACCATCAGTGTCAGCGATACACGATGGCCCAGTGATAGACTATAAAGCGTTAAGTCTCGATCAAGCTAATGACGCGGAATTCACACGTTTGAGACATTCGACCACGTCAACTATGAATTTCAAACTACTGAAATCGTTTGATAATCAATTGATCTGGTGTGATGTGTCCACGGGACACAACCGGCCGTCGACGAAAAGTTTTTTCAAACTCACACGGTTTAGGCCATCCATCGCATAGAGCCACCAGACCTTTCATTAATACCCGATTTGTATGGCACGGCATGAATATAGATATTGCTAGATGGTGTCGTACCTGTAAGGGTTGCCAGACCGCTAAAGTTTCACGTCATAACACTCCTGTTTTCGGAAAGTTCACTGAACCTACCGAGCGATTCGATCATGTCCACGTGGACATAGTCGGACCTTTACCTTATGCCGATGGTTTTAGATATCTACTGACTTGCGTCGACCGTTTTACACGTTGGCTCGAAGCTATACCTATGGTAGATATTAGAGCCGAAACGGTCGCCGATGCCTTCTTCAGCGGGTGGATAGCACGTTATGGTACTCCGGCCACTATCACCACTGATAGGGGCGCTCAATTCGAGTCCAAATTGTGGGATAGTTTATGTAACCAATTCGGGATTATTCGGAATCGTACCACGAGTTATCACCCTTAGTCGAATGGCATGGTCGAGCGTTTCCACCGTCAATTGAAAGCCGCCATTATGGCGCACGAGTCACCGAATCCCTGGACTATCACGTTACCTGCCGTACTGTTAGGAGTTCGTTCAGCCGTGAAAGAGAGACTGGGCAGGTCAGCTGCTGAGATGATTTACGGGACAACCCTTAGACTCCCAGGAGAGTTTACTAAACAGTACAACGTCGACGCTAACACTGATTTGGAGAATTATTCAGACAAGCTACGCGTAGCCATGTTGCATCTCCGTCTATGTCCGCCACGTGACACACAACAACACAACATTTTCCAATTCAAGGAAATCGCTACATGTACTTATGTATTCTTGCGCCAAATCGCAATTGCACCGCCTCTGACCGCCCCTTACGACGGACCATACAAGGTCGTCGCGAGGAGTGGCAGAGTAATGAAAATCCTAGTTAAAGGCAAGGTTGAGACGGTCTCCTTAGATCGCGTTAAACCCGCTCACATGGAGTGCGAGCCTACAACAGGTACGACAACACAGCGTAAACCGCCTAGCAAATCACGGAAGTCGACGGCTACCAGGACATCTAGTAGGAATCCACAGGGTCCACCTAGACCTGGTAGTGCGACACTCCGACGTCCAACGGGACGAGAGTCAACACAAAAAAGTCGACGGCAGTCAGAAGCAATCAAAAATCGGCCACAGTCCCAAAGCAAATAGATGTTAAAGTAAACTTGTCCAACAGAGACAATACTTACGTAGCGCCGCATTCGCGAGCCCCTGCCGCGTCCCGCGCTAACGGGAACGGCGGTGGTTTACGAACGTATTCCCGCATACCTTTACATCTACGGGGTAAAACCCCGGGTGCTGCTGACGCCATAATCGACTCGACAAAAAGCAAACATGCGAATATCGCTAATCGCGAAAAAATTTCGACCGACCAAACAGTGCGAAAAACTAGAGTCGGACGCACAATCCAGACTCCTGCTCGATTTGTGCAAATGGTTCACGCCATAGTCGCGCCAGAGATATTATAATAACTATTATAATATCTCTGGTCGCGCCCAATGACGTCTATGGCGGGCCCAACCGCATACCTCGTAATCACAATGTTGTTAAATTGTAAATGAATATGCCAGGCCTGGCAGAATTGTGTACAGATATATAAATGTAAAGACATTTTCTTTTAGCAAGTTCATTGCTAAAGCATTAATAGCAATTCTGTTAATTAAATGAATGGGTTGATCGCAGCTTGCAGCACATGAATAATATATAAAGGACAGTTGGTGTTAAGAGGATCGGACAATTCACGTATAATGCTGCGCTTTCAACCGCCCACAATGTAACCACACCCGCTATATTTTTTTTAAAAGAACACTATGCTTAGTATAAGAGGTTACATATTTGACAACCCCGCTACTTGCACGAAGCAGTCTCCTACACGTCAGTTTGGTCCTACGTTGTCACTCAGCCGGGGGTAATGTAGGATCCTGACATCGCTTAGTCAATGTGGCACTTATCCCCAGATTCCTGGACGCGGGCTGACGGGAATGACCGCCTCGTTTTCATACCGTCGTGACGTGCGCACACAGAGCAGTGTGGTGCGGCCCTTGGTATTATTCCCACACTTCAAGCGTAATACTCAGCGACTGCGGACGTGCCGCAGCTCGCTCTCGCTAAGTCCATAGAGACGTGCCGTGCGCCGATGGTTGTGCTTTGCTGTTATCGCATGTTAATCAAATAAACATGACAAGAGAGAAGACAGTTTCTTGGTTTGTTTAATACCGTCGATCAGACGGATGAGGAGGATATTTGAGTTTTGATGGCGAGATTGGGAGGAGTCCTTCGTCGGCCGTTGTGACCCCATAACGGAACTCCCGGTGTAGGTTTACCACGACATATTGGTTAATCTGACCTTTCAACTCGCCATACATACATAAAAATGTCCCTCGATACACTGAAGGTAAAAGTGTTTTACACCACGTGGGAAAGACGGGCGTTCAAACAATAGAGTGGGGGGATCCGCTCTGGGACGGCATTGATAACCACTGAAAACTACTAGGTAAAAAAGGAGTAATTTAAATATTATTACTTTCACTGAGCTAGTTCAGAGCAAAGGGACGTTTTGTTCAGTGTTCACTGATGAGGACACCACTAATATGTCTAAGTTAAAACAATTCCTATTGATAGGTCTAATATTGCCATTGCCTAATCAGCCATAACCAACTTATTGACTGAATTTAATTCAGTCAATAATTTGGTTATACCTGATTTACTTATTAATTGATCGCCGATAAATAAACCTTTCCTAATTTGCTCATATTATAGGGTCATGTAGGAACATGTGGCGTGTGATTTTATGTACACTACATTTGAAAAAAAGACAGAACCTTTAAGTCAACACATTGACTTTGTGTATAATATGTTGCTGAACAGCGTGGTTATTTAAAATGCGTCGTTATTAGGTAATATAACTGTAAAATACTTTACAACTGCAAAGAGAACAATACATCGGAAAACGTACACATTTTTTTGGTGGAGTTAGAAGTCAGACGACAAATTAGGAGACACAGGTCACTTTCCATTATTTTTGAAACAACAAATACCAACAAATATGCAATTGTCTGATAATCATCTTATAAAAAAAATAAAACTGGAATAGCCTATGTATAACAAGTGATAGTCTATGATATGAAATCTTAGGGTTCACAGACAATACGAAACGCGAACGCGTTTATAAAAAAATCCTAACATAGGATACAGTTGATTTAAAACATATCAAAAATCGCGCCATATCAAACTGGTCTGATACCAAGTTTACCTCAGCAATATCTTCTTCTCAGCTCACATAATCCAGAAATAATAAAAACTAGGGCAGTCAATATGGCAGGCAAATTTTTTAATTCAAACTTCCAAATTTGCGGTAATTTTTAGAAGCACAATTGTTTAGCCCCATGTGTTATTATCTATAAATATCACTGTAATATAATTGTACCCACTTATTATTGATTGACAAATGGGGTGGTCCGCATTGCACTATCATGACCGAAATTTCAGTCATGTTTGATATTCACAAATTGACACACAAATTTACCATCTGGATAAATTATACGCTTTTCGCTATTATATGTAATATAGTGGTTTATGAAAAAACGTGTATAATTATTTAACACAATTTGAGACACCCAGGTCACACAGTAGTATGACAATGAGCCATTTAAGTACACACGCTTTAGTAGATCATTTATATGACACAAAACATTCATTCATAATAGGATGATCATTATAATTGGATGATGATCACTTGATCGCTTACACACCGGTGATTAATTTCATGGTGCCATGTTCACTAATATATTCCCAAAACACATTATATTATCGCAGTACCAGACGACAGATAAGCTACAACAGTGGAAAAAACATTTATTTTTTGTGGCATTAACGTCAATATTTCAAATAGAAAACAAACGGGTCAGTCAAAATATACATTTTTGAGTAAAATTAAGCAAACATGGCTATCAATTTGTGATATTAAGAAAAGCGCTCAATTTATATTGTGAACTCTCTGTCGGGAGATAAATATCGATCGACAGAGCTCGATCTAGTGCCCGACCTGGCCATTATGATTGACACATATGCATACTGGGTCACAAATTTCATGGCCCTTGATGTAGCTAGTGATCCGACAGAGGAAATCTCCATCATTGAATTGGATGTTTGTTTGTATGGCAAAAACATAATGTGATATTTTATTCACTAAGCATCGTCGAGTTATGGACTTCCTGATTCCTAGTTCAATAAATTATTTGTAAATTATAGAGATGAAAGATAGCTGTGCCACCACCATAGAAATGTAACAATTTTGTAAATATTGAGAAATCAAATACTTATGTAAACATATGTGCTATATAACCTGCTATGTTATTTCAAACGTCATATATCTGCCCTTGGTGACCAGCTAGCTTATTTTTCTATAAAAAAAATAAAAATAAAGTAGCTTCGCAGAATTGCTTGAAAAGAGTTGAAGATTCCCATTGATATGTTTCTTGTATGAGGGGTTCAACAGTAGCCAAGTCCAATTGTTTTGTCAGATCATACTTTTACGAGGGATACAGAAGGTATTATTTTTAAGTACAAAATCTTTTTGCAACAATAACAATACTGTATTTGTTGTTTTCTCTTGTTTTACTATTGAGATCTGTGATCAGCGATTATAAAATCTTATCCACAACAACGTCAGTGTCTGCCAATGTGGTTTGGGCTACAGTGCTTTTGCGTGCTAGTTGGCCTGGACACGCTCAATGCTAGCAATGCCTCTGAGGGGTGCACCTCCGAACAAGTCCCAAATGTTGGCGCCACAACACGAGTGCTGTCAGTGTCAAAGCAAGGCGCCCCCGAAAACTGTACTAAAACACTTTATAAACGTTTTTTTGGTACTTCGAATTAAATAAAATATATATGTTGTCAGGTTGGCTCCATAAAATTGTTTTGTGTAATTATAAATTATTGTCAACTCTAGTAATATATAATTTCAAAGGATAGGGACTTATATCCACATTTACATATTCATATTGTCTCCAATTTAAGAACATTTGATGAATTTATAACTGCAATTCATTCTTATCAAATATCGAGCTGATAAGAGATAAAGAATACTGTTGACCCGGCTGTAAGCAGGTAAGTGGGACTATTATTGATAGTTATTGATAATAATTGATTGTCCTTTAGATGTTATCACACAATGGGACAAATGAAGACAATAAACTACTATGTGATTGATTTATTATCTACACTGATAGATCTATCTGTATTTATGAATACTTAAGTGCGGGAAACATATTTTAAGCGTCTGTAAACTGCCTTTTAAGAGCACAACTTATGTGTAGCTTAACCTCTTTATATATATTTGGAATTAGCGAAACTTGGCTGGATAGTTTAATACAATATGACCAGTCACTCCTGCCTGGGTTTTACCGCCTATTATATATAGGAAAGACCGTCGAAGGAATGGCGGTTGTGTAGCCGCTTAAACAGGTGTCCCTTAATTAATTGAACCGACAGCGGGAGAATATATTTGCATTGATATTAAGTTGACATCAAATGTATCACACATCTACTTTGTTTTTTCTACAGCCCACCTAGTTAATTAGACCACATTTCAATATTGTTGTTTTGTATGGGGGAATTGTTCCCATACAGATATCAATACAATGACGAAATAACAAAGTATTTTAGATTGTGATTACATTGTACCATCGATTGAGCTGTGGAAAACATTAAATTTCCAACCTTTTGGATAAATTGTTAAGTATAACCAGGCTTTGCTTGTATACAAGTCTCTTAACCAAATTACAGTATACATATTAAAAAAATATATTATTAAATTTTATTTTATCAATGTTATAGTGTAAATCAATATAGCGTAATCTGATCATTCAATATCTTATATTATTTCAAAATATCTCACTAATGTTATTGTTCTATCCTCCTTTGCAGAACCAAAGAGCAGAAGCTATCAGCAGTCGCTGCATTTTTGGTTTTGTACAGCATCTTATTATTAAATGTTTTATGTTTATTACATTTATATTTGTGTGATAATAGTATCTACGCCTTGAGGACCCCAAGGCAGATGAGCTTCGGATTATTGCGTTCTGTGAAAATAAAGATGTTATAATAATAACAACCATATAATGCACTATTGACATGGACACCTTGTCAATAATGAATGTACAGACCCTGCTGACAGAGTTACCCAGTCAGTAGTGCATATTTGTGCATAATTGAGAGGGTGACTCTGCCAACAGTACACACGAACTAGTTGTTGACAGGCAGAACAACAACCAGTCAAAAACCAATAAATGCAACCAATGAGAGCATGCCTTGCATCAGCAGTGTACATATAGATACAAAATTTAAAGGGTTTAAATTATATTTGCTCTCCTTATTCTTTTTTTACTTTTGACTTTACTTTTATGTGCGGAGAGAAAGCCTACTATACTTAGTAGCTTGTAGTACAACAAGGCCTAATAAATATCCAGTTGATTTGCTTGGCTTTTCATGTAAAATGAAGACTTTTGAACATGAATTTAGCAATATTTTGAAGAGCAACTACGCATACGCATGGAGTGAATAAGGGCATGGAGAACTGTTGACATATCGTAATGGGAGAATAAACCACAGTGAAAAGGTATACATTGAGGATGGTGATTGTTGCCACTGACTACGGTTTATTATGGATATTAATCTCATCATACACGAATTGCTTCATCATGTGTGCTGATATTTGAATACTGTCTCTCTAGTGCTAATAAATGTTCTATGAACAGCCTCTGTCTCACTATCCTTCGTGTTGTCAGTTTTCCAAAAACGTCATGGTCTGCACGTCCACCAACAATATGACAAGCGTTTGGATATCAATATGACAAGCGTTTGGATATCAATATGACAAGCGTTTGGATATCTTACAGATAACTTCTTCTGTGAGGGGTACATATCAGCGTTACCATCATGTATGTTATTACAGTTAAGAGGTCACACAACCAGTTTTCCGCTCTTTCAAATGGTAAACAACGAATAGCGTGCATACGCTTCTCGATACCATATCCAATGATGGAACAACCCTAAGCAAACTTTTTCGACTGCAGTGACTTATATATTTGGTTTTAGATCACAATTTTTGTTTTAGTAAAGCTTATTATTAGATTCCGAATTTCCCACTATTTACATACAATAATTTGATTTGTGTCTGTGTTATCTACAAATTCTGAAAATAAATGAATGGGGTTCCAGGGCATCTTTGTACACATATAGGCTAAGCTGGGCCAGAAGAACCTCCTGACGATGGTGAGATGACACTACCCTCCTGACACAGGATTTGAAATTCGACCCCTGGCGGCCTGAGGCCGAGCACGCTACCTCTCGGTCACGGAGGCTCCCCAGTTTATACTGAATATTCACGAATGAGCGGAGAAGGAACATTTTGTTTCTTTGAAACTTGAAGGCTAGAGTGGGGTTCGAACCCGCGATATTCTGAAAAAAAAGGACTATTTCTTCAACAAAAGGGAGATACGCAATATATAATGTCTCCTATATTAAAACCATATCTATGATTTAAATCTTCTGAGATATCAGCTTAAAGCGACACAATCAGGCTAAGATCATTAAAAAGTCGGTGATTTTATTTTGGCTTCTTAATATGACCATATGATGTAAACATGTCCATAGAATATAACTGCAAAAGTTTTTTTCATTTTTGTGTTGCGCATTCACCAGTTAAGCGAGATATAGAGACGAAATCCCCGATTTCTTATTTCGGACATGTATGCATGTCCAAAATAAGAAATACGGGAATTTCGTCTCTACATCGCGCTTTAAGCACCAAAGCGATTGCTAGCGCGAAGTTTGTGACAATGTTGTTTGAATTGTGGGCCAGCAGGGCCGACGCTGGTCCACAATTCAAACAACATTTTCCCAAACGTCGCGCGGGACGTCGCACTGACGATCGCGTTGGCGTGTTTCGCGCTCAACTGGTAAATGCGCAGCCCAAAATTAAAAAAAAAACGTTTGCAATTATAGTCTATGGACATGTTTACATCATATGGTCATATTAAGAAGTCAAAATAAAATCACCGATTTTTTTATGATTTTAGCCTGATTGTGTCGCTTTAATTGTAAAAAAATTGAGGATAAGACAACTCTCTGTATGACACCATAGCGGCTTTTAATAGGCTTGCCAATCTTGCCATTCCATTTCGCTGCTGCAATTTCAGGATAAGTGCATAGACAATACCATGGCTACTGAGCTGTATTGTCCCTCATATCAGCCCGACATGGTTGTATTCTACAGAGGGTCATATGGGGGGGGGGGGGGGACTTAATCGTACCGGGGCCACAACTTTAGCCATGATATATATCATGTTTATAACCCCAAACAAAAGCAACTAGTTTAGCCTACTTGCCGAAAGCAAACTACTCAACAGTGAATTTGACTCGCTCTCAAACGACGACAAATTTATATATATTATTATGTCATCTACACATCGACCATTAGTAATATGCTTAGCAAAATACACCTATAGCTGTTTTTAAACCTTAGGCCACGGAATATTTTTTTTATCTCCCAAAATTGACTGTTTTTTCGGAAATCGGCAACAATCTGATGCGCGCTCTGGGCAGAAAAAAAACACATGTTTTTTTTTGGTAATGCGCGGCCTAAATCTAATGCGCGCGCTCATCTAAAACACAGAAAAAAAACATAGTGGCCTTTAAAGCGTGTCGCGTACCTCGCTTTATCAGCCGATTGGGGCGTAGGCGGTAGGGTTCTGATTGCCGCCGATACTCGATGTAATGTGTAGTTGAAGACGAACCACCCCGTCAAACTTGTACTAGTTCACCACATACATGTATATTGGAAACAGGTGTAATCAACTGCTGTTTAGCCTTAGCCGTAGTTTAGGCTTAGTCACTTGTGTCAGTTAGTATTTTCTGGAGTTGTATTCATTTTTTTTTATTGCTAGAATATTCATGTGCGATTGATTGCTTAGGCCGGTTTAGTAGAATATGTTATCGGGGAGGCTGCGACAGTAACCCAGGTTAAGTTTTTGCTATAACTGGTTCCGTCATCAGTGAGCATTGAACATTGAATCTAGCGTGCCGGTACGTGTTCTCGGTGTTTCGAGCTGACGTCAGTCAATGCATTTTTTAGATTGCTTTTAAAACATGTTAAATGTAATTAATATTATTCTTTTCTTATTTATACATACTCTCACTCTAATGTAATTCTTTTTACATACTCTCACTCATTATGTAATGACTCGGTTTCTACGCTTTCCAGAGGGATTTTTGCTATATGCAGTAGCTATTTTATATCTGGTTTTGGTGCGGGAAACTTAAAAATATCATGAAAATGATGTTTAATTGTAGGTTAATTTAAATAGTTCTGATGCATATTTTATGTAACCTGTGCTTGTATAATGTCGTTTGATTTTAGCATGTCTAAGTTAACAGTTAAGTTAAATATGCAGTTAAGCATGCATATTTTACCGAACTAATCCAGTTGTATATATAGTCATGTACATATGCTCATTTTAATGACGCATAAGTCTGCATAGACTGTCCGTCGTCAATAAATATCTATCTATCTATCATGTTTATGACCCCAAACAAAAACATGCGGCAAGCAAGACTTGAACACGGTGCACCACATTACCTTGTTGGTGACATTAGTTGTGCGTAGGCCTACAGTAGCCTACATTTTTGCTATGTTTTAAAGGTACTGTACATAGGAAGACACACAAATTTACGGGAAATTGTTCAACATTAAAATGGATTTAAGAGCAAAGATCTTGGTTTAAATAAAGGTTGAAACATGTTTCTTCACGGTCGATACCTGTAGTTTCGACAAAATGTCGTCCACCTGGCCGGTTTGTGGACCTGCTAGCGGAAGAAATGACAACGTTTGAAAATCTGAGGCTACACTGTGATATAACGAAGAAACTTGCGCACCTTATTTTGGAAGAAACCGCATGTATATCGCTGCAATATTGTTTTAGAACTTCATCTTAGAAACGTTTAATTTGTTGCCGCAGCGGCACCACTTCTACAGTAAGTTTTCCACCTTTACAATCGGAATGCTTGCTCGTTTACCCGGGTTGAACGCAGTAGTCATTTATTTTTGTGGATATAGTCATTTATCATGCAGTGCCAAGTCGTATAAATGCTCTTGTTGAGAATCTTGTTTTATGTATAACGCCATAGGGGTATACAAAATAAATGTCACCTGGATGTGAACGATAACAAAGCCTACTTTAAAATTGTAGCATCAGCATGGGTTAATCGCCTCAACTTTGTTAAACGGTAATATCACCCTCTGTAGACTTGTCACCACCCTGTAGACCTGTCATGCAGTTATTCTTTCTAGCATGGTGTCATGCGTGATACTCTTTCTAGCTCGGCTTCCCAATGAGCCGTCAACAAGCAAATATTTATGACGACCAGTAATTCACAGTTTTCGCATATTTAACTGCTAAAAGTGTTCTATTCTTTGCTTAGATTCATTCTATGAATAGCTATTGCACCACCTTTAAAACACATGTAGGAATTAAAATCGATATGGTGTGTACCTAGTCAAATAGATGGCTGCTCACGAAATATCTCATGAAAATACATTATTGTCCAATATATGAACTAGTTATTTCACCTGCCGGTTTGGGCCAGGCGGAATCAGAGCTGACGAGCTCCGCTTCCCACCGAAGCGTTTATTTTGCGCGCTTTCGACCACTTTATATCTAGACACCGAAGCGGGCACACGTCTAGCCCCGCCAAGCGCCGAAAAAGCCAGCATGGCTGAGGCCATCGTCCTTGTCTCGAGCGAGTGCACAGCGTATTGAATTGTTGATTTGACTGCAATAAACCTATTAGACAGGGATATATCCTAACCAATCTAATAAACATGTCTGTCAAACTTTTCTCAACGGTTTCTATTGTATTTTTTCCCGTAGATTTCAAATCTGCCAGATACCATTCGAGATTTTGCATATTTAATGAGCTAATTTGCATATTTCCAAAATGGCCGCCATAAAAAAAGTAATCAGCTATCAATACAGTTCCGGCACTCCTAGAAATGTGTTTTTTGGCCCTAAGTTCGGGTTTTGAGATCCCATAATGCAATTTTGACGACAATATTAATTTTGGGGTCATTGGAAGGTCATAGGTCACGTGACCATTTAATACAATATCCAACATTCACGTTTTAGCAAAAAGTGCACAACTTAACCTTTTTTGGCTAAAATGATGATTTAAATGCCTGATAATATATATTTAATTTCAGAGAGTTACATCTTATACACAATACTATATTTATTAATACAAGATGGCCGCCATAATTCAAAATGGCCGTCAGCCGAATCCAAAATCAAGATATCTTAGTTTCTGGTTATCATATCTAAGCGATCTTAGTGGCTTAATTAAGGTTTTTTGAACCTAGGAATACAATGCCAAACATCATTATACTGTCAAATGTTTTTTTAGAGGTTTTTGAAGTGTTTTTTATCTCTGTAGTTTGATATTTTGGCAAAATTGTGTGATCCATCTACGCCACCATAGTTATATTTGGATGACTTCCTGCCAGAATGAGTTTATCATCCGCACACTGTTCTGAATTCACATACTAACATGATATAAAGTTAAGCCATATAAATTACATGTGTATGACAGCGACAAAATAGGTAAATAAACATTATTTACATTATAAAACGACACTGTTATGTTGTAGAGTATGTAAAACTACTACCCAGGGGGTTAACATCATATTTTCTGGAAAACTGACAGTCTGACACGGCGTGTTGTAAAATGTTGGGCACCTGAAATGATATCTACATATATTTAGGATCACAACCTGGGTGCACAACCTTGCAAATCGACTACTGGAAATCGACAGGAGGCCAATAATGGCGGCCATTACCGAGAAACTTTAATTTCTCAATATCTCGGTCAATATTTAAGATAATTTGCTTTTAAAGTTGTCTAAACCTATCTTTTAAGGGTCAAGGATCCATATAGAGCCAACTCTGAAGTGATTTTATGTCTTCTTAACAAGATAGTACACAAAGCCATGCATTTGATAGTGTGAAATTAATGTTTTGCGCTAGATATTATTAATCTCGTTTGATAAGAAAACATTTGACTGAACAGGAATCAGCTCATCTACAACCCATCCATAGTCCTAAGGCTTGAGGATGGCTTGGCTGCATGCTTTATATGCTGTTGGAAAGCATTTTCATTGGGTGGCAACAACTTCAGCAGTGTTGACTTATTAATATTATTTAAGAACGTTTTGTCTCTGAGCGTATGTCTATCACAGACTTCTCTTGTTGAAATATGAGTTCACAAAAAGCTGTTGTGACTGGTCACACACATATATCGTGATTTCAATGGGAGCACCATCATCAGCAAAGTCTGCCAGTGTAGTTATATCATTCAGCCAACTTTAACATGCCAGTCAAGAATGAATAGCCGATGGTATCTCGTCCGTTGATAATGTGAATAAATGAAAGTGCCCTAAAGTTTGCATGACCCATTGGAACGGCAAAACTCGTGAATGGATAGATGTCTTGAGATGAACGACCAATTACCAAATATACAATGCAATGTATGTGACTGTAATTAGTAAACTCTGCTTTATCTACCACCTAAGTGAAATTTAGTTGAACAAATGCAAGGATCACTTTGTTGCTCTTGGTACCATGTCTGACATAGAAAAGCAAGAAAGCGAGTCTTGTTGGAAAAACTCTTGAAAACCACTTGGATCGCTCCCTGTTAGCTATTTTGCTATGTTCAGCAGAGCTTCTGGTCTTGATGTGAAAGAAATGGTGTCCAAAGCTGCCATTACTTTAAAGATCATAATTATATGAAGCTCTTGTCACCCGTGAATGACTAGACTCAGAACCAGAAACCAAAATAGTATATAAGCGAAATTGATTCGTCTGACAAGTGTAATGCCATTTCTACTCTTCGGCAAATAACACACAAAAAGTAAGTGGTGGAGTCATTAACATTAATAACTTTATTGGTGATCATGAATGTAGCAATATGCCTCCATCATTGTTCGCAGAAAACGGAAATAGCATGATAGCTGATGATGCCATGGTGCTCACATTGAAATAACGGTAGATGTGTATGACCAGGCAAAGTAGCTTCTTGTGAACACATAATCCAACTTCGAAGGCTGTGATATAGCTATATATACTCCGATTCATCAAGTTTTATAATAACAAATCACTGCTGAAATTACTGCCACCCTCTTGCTTTAGAACATCATCTAAAGCGGGCAGCATTGGCAACAGCACTTGACAAGTCAGCTTACATCGCCAAGCTTACCTGCAAGCCTGAGGACTATGGACGAGTTGTATAAAATGATAACTGATCCCAGATAAATCTATAAACCCACCAAGGCCACCATATATGACACACACAATGACACGTGGCTGCAAGAAGGGTTGCAACAAAAACTGCTCGAGTAAGAGAAGAAAAATCCCCTGCTATGTAGAAGACTGTCAGAGATATCTAAGCAAAGGTGGCTGCGTACAACACCTTGAGACCTTGATGACGTGAGCGTGGGGTGAAAGGGCATGGTGGGTTACTGCCCGATGTTCTGGGCATGTCTAGGGGGATTTACCCTCAGACATGCCCAGACGATCAAAGACTTAGGTTTGGATATGCAATTTAATGCTGAAACACCGAGCCTTCAGCACAGCCCCGCTATCCTCTGGTCGGATAGTCCTCAAGAGTCACAATATTTGAGGGTAACTCCATTCATCCCACATGAGAGACCTAATGTCAAACACTATTGCCTGTAGTTTAGGCTCTAGCACGGCCAACATCAGTGCCTGTACTGATGCGGGAGCTGCATTGGCACCACTATTGAGTGGAGGAAACAGGCTACCCAGCTGGCAATCCACCACAATATTATAGCCAGCCACGTGGAGGCTGCAGCTTCTCCAACATGCAACAGACGGGACAGAGCCCAAATGACCCTCCCCAGGTGGGTGCGAAAAGTACTGCTACTAGAAATCATCCCAGTACCCCTTAGACTGACTATGTTATGAAGTGATTATAATGCCAAATGCTATATCACTGCAAGGGCTAATACTCATTCTATTATCAAGTTTTTGATCAATAAACATTATCATTGTTATGACATCGAACGCTCATGATGTTTTCTTATCAAAAGTGATTATTCTTATACAGCGTGAAACATTATTTCCAAAACATAAAAGCAGAGTTGTGTGTATATAGGCCTACTGGTATACATATTTACAAGACATAACATCACTTCAGGACTGGTTTTATATTGATCTTTGACCCTGAAAATATTGGTCTAGACAACTTTAAAAGCAAATTATCTTAAATATTGACCGAGATATTGACAAGTTTTTCGGTAATGGCCGCCATTATTGGCTTCCTACCAATTTCTAATAGTCGATTTGCAAGGTTGTGCACCGAGGTTGTGATCCTAAATATATGTAGATATCATTTTAGGTGCCCAAACTTTTAAAACACGCCGTGTCAGTTTTCCAGAAAATATGATGTTTACCCTTTGGGTAGTAGTTCTGGGTAGTAGTTCTACATACGCTACAAAATAACAGTGCCGTATTATAATGTAAATGATATGTCTATTTATCTCTTTTATCGCTGTCATATACATGTGATGTATATGGTTTTACTTTAGATCATGTTAGCATGTGAATTCAGAACAGTGTGCGGATGATAACCTCATTCTGGGAGGAAGTTATTCAAATATAACTATGATATAACATAATTTTGCCCAAATATCAAACTATAGAGATCAAAAAGACATCAAAAATCATTTGAAAGTATAATGATGTCTGACATTGTATTCCTTGATCCACAAAACCCCAATCTAGACACTAAGATGGCTTAAATATGATATCTAGAAGCTCAGATATCTTGATTTTAGGTTCGGCTGGCGGCCATTTTGAATTAGGGCGGCCATCTTGTATTAATAAATATAGTCTTGTGTAGGAGATGTAACTCTCTGAAATCAAATATATAATATCAGGCATTTTAATCATCATTTTATCCCCAAAAAGTCCATTTGTGCACTTTTTGCTAAAACGTAAAGGTGGGATATTGTATTTCAATGGTCACGTGACCTATGACCTTCCAATGACCCGAAAATTAATATTGTCGTCAAAATTGCATTATGGGATCTCAAAAGCCGAACTTAGGGCCAAAAAACACATTTCTAGGATTGCCGGAACTGTATTGATAGCTGATTACTTTTTTTTCGGCAGCCATTTTGGAAATAAGCAAATTAGCTGATTAAATATGCAAAATCTCGAATGGTATCTGGCAGATTTGAAATCTACGGGGAAAAATACAATAGAAACCGTTGAGAAAAGTTTGACAGACATGTTTATTAGATTGGTTAGGATATATCCCTGTCTATATTGAATATTTTATCACTTACCGCCGACCAGGTTGGACTTTGAAGAGGATTGAGATTGGATGCCGGCGGTCCGTGCCAACATGGCGAACCGCCCGGCTCAAGGCTCAATACTTATACATTAGGGGATCTTATCTGGAGTTTTTGCAATATCACTGCCGGCCCGAGGGCTCATTCGATTCGGCTGCGTTTTTAAATCCCCTGTCGCAGTTGTGCATAGGTCCTATGTATACAGCGCCGAGAATCTTCATGGGTAGGCATGGAATGTGCTGTGTTGTCTGTGGTACTGTACACTAAATCATAATAAAATATTTTTTTTCGAAGCATCCCATAAGAGTCGGGTGTATTCCCGAATTCCGATTTTGTTTCCCGAAATTTCCACAAATGTGCAGAAAGGCATGTAAATCAATATTCACTCACGATATCATAAGGAGAACACATCTAATCAATAAATTATTATATTGTAATCAATCAAACAGAAATAAATCAATCAGAATAATCGATCAGTCAGTCAGCTTGAAATGAACAGTGTACATGTAACTATTGTGAAATAAGATTAAAGCTGTTTCATTCATATGCTTGTTTCTGATTATGGTTATTCCTCAGTTCAAACCACCCCGTATAGTGTAGTCTCTCATACAACCTGTAATCTATACCAGTGGAAATAATATGCAATATAATAAACTAGAAAAACAGCTTTATTAATAATTGATCACAAACATCTATAATTGACGACTTGGTTCTGCTGTATTGAATGTGTATGACTGTTTATATCAGCTATGTGGACTATTCATCATTCTTCACGGACGTTGTGATCTCTGCGAAGATATATGAGGCCTACATCTGACCATAGTTGTCGTCTTATAGTGGAGTGAATATCTCAATGTTGTTGATCAGAAGCATTGTAAATGGGTATTTGTTAGCTGCAATCAAGAGAACGTAAAATGCAAGTTTCTGTTATACAATACTACAGTGTCGTGATCAGGCTATGTAAGGAGGACATTTTTCCTTAAGTAGATGGGTGACTGAGTAAACAATATGGGCCCCAACACACGAACATCATGGTCACTGTGCACAGGAATGGGGTACGCCACAATGTAAATATTACGTTTCAGTGAAAAAAACGGAGGTGTAAGCCCCCTGCACCCCTCTTTGAACACGCCACTGTACTCTTTACTGTCTGAATATAATAATATTATTAGTCATTATTTTGTAAGCTGAGTATAAAAAGATATTTTGTAAATATAAAATGTAAGATTTTACTTTTCTTCCTAAATCAAATAAAACAAAATTATACTTCCAACTAAACTATATAATTAAATTATTGATAAATATTGTTTGTACCGTAGAATTTTCTATGATCTTTTCTCCGATGATACCAAGAGCTTATTTTAGTATGTGACAAAGTCTTCTCAAGTACTGTTGCTTCCACACGGACGAGTGTGTTGCTGTGAAATGAAAACAAATTGCATAAATATTTGTGTAATAAAACTACATCAAAAATTACTTAGCGAATTTTGAAATAAAATGTTTTGAATAGGTACAGTACAAAGCTATGTTTTATGCTTACCTCAATACAGGACGTCCAACAAGCGTAAAATCTTTGCTACCAACTAAAAGCACCTGAAAAATAAGTAAATCTGAAGAACATTCCAAAATATAAAATACTATTTGAAACGAAAAACAAACAGTCTCCGCACATCTTGTGATCTATACTTTTTAAATCAGTGATTTTGTACAGGTCTCCCAACATAAACTTGGCATTTCTGAATATGTTTTAGTGCTTATTACTAATGAAGGACACCAAATTTATATTATTACTTGAAACTGCACTTTTTCGAGAATAACCATGTCATCTAAGGATACACTTCTTGTTGGTATAAATATGTAGTTTTTTAGTAAACTTAATTAAAATGGATAAAATATGCTTGAAACTTCTGATAATGTAACTGAAGTTTGGAGAGCCGAGCAAACCAAATTTTTTAATTCAACCGACAAAAAAGGTTTATTCAATTTTAAAAAGCTAATAAATAATCTTTTTAAATTCCAAGCTGGTAGCTGGCCAACCAACATTCCGAGTGTTTAACCCCAAGACCACTGATTCAACCATAGTAGTATTTATGTGGTTTTATTCCCATTGTGTAGTCAGTTTTTAGAAATGGCTTAAATGTCTTTAAATATGTGGAATTGCTACAATAAGACTTAACCCGTATGCTGCTAGGTCCGTATATATACGCTCTCAAGCAAGTATCAAGCCTAATAAAAATACAACCGAAATTGATAAAATAGTTTGTGTGAGACGCTCTGTTATTATATTTTTTACAATTTGAAAGGTGTCTATCTTCCATAAATAGTACCATTTTTTCGCCATTTGAAGCTGGATATTGGGCTAGCAATTCCAGCTTTAAATAAATGAAAAATAGAAACAAACAAACAATTCAGCAGCACAATATACAATACAATAGAACCTGTTATGAGCAGCCACTGCCAACCTCTTATGAGAGGACACTTGACCACCCCCCAAAACGACATTTTGTATATAAATGAACTTCTTATGAACAGCCACCTGCATTAAAAGGCCACTTTTCCTGTGTCACAAGGGTGGCTGCTCATAGGAGATTCTAGAGACACAACTTCAAGGGACTGAAAATTTAATAGCTAATACCCCAGAGCAATAGTAGTAAATGGAAGTTTGGTCAAATTCAGGAAAACCTTCACATGGTACAAAATAAGATAATTTTCAACATTAATTAATTGAAACATCAAAAACAAACCTTGTTTATACAAATACGATCCCCAATATCTGCTTCTAGATGTTTTTGTAATATAATAATATCTTCTGATGTCACTTTACGTTGATGACCTCCAATATGGACAACAGCAAACAAACGACCTGTATCTCCTTGGTTTAATTTATGACAAATTTTCTGACTCACAAATGAATCTGTGGATGGAAAATGGTAGATATCACTTATCATAATACAAAGATATATATGTTACTGTTAAAATTGATAAATATACGATATTGTTTATGACAAATACACATTTGCGATGTTACAATGCAAGAGAATGAGTAACTACATGTAATTATAATAATCACCATCATTGTTGATCAATTCGAAGTCTTCACTGGTAAGAGTTTCATGTGCTTGACTACAAGACAAGCAATAAAGTAGAATAATATAAACAAGGAAATAGCTCAAAATAACCTGAAAATCAGATAAGATTCAACTTTCAACAAGACTACATAAGTCCAGGAGCTCCCGCGACGAATTAGAGTTTGATTTAAGCAATTTTGTGTAGGGTTTTTAATGTTGTCCTAAGCTAGGTCAACAAGACGCAAGACAACTAGGTCTAAGAAGCCCAGTCTAAGAGTAAGATAGAACTAGACAGTATGTCAGAGATTGCAAACCTCCATTGAAATTAATGATCCTAATCAGTATCCCAGTAATGGCCTACCTATCTGGCACGGTTTACCCGATATCAGGCCAATCGAGGTAACTAATAGCTGATTTACGGTCATTTTGAGTTCGATATAAATTAGTCAAAAACTTAGGATGCATCCTCCCCCGAAACCTCAAATTTTGTTTTATAGTAATGGACTAACATCTAACACAGTTTGCAAAATATTGTGCATGTGAAAGTAAATAATGGCCGATAGGGGGCCATTTTGAATTTGATCGAGTCAGAATTTTTCAAGATGCATCCTCAGCTGAAATCTCACATTTCATTCTATAGTAATCGTCTAGCTATCTAGCACGGTTTACCAAATATCGGCTATGTGAAAGTGAATAATGGCCGATAGGCGGCCATTTTGAATTTGATCTAGTCATTTTTTTTCAAGATGCATCCTCTCTTGTAATCTCACATTTTGTTTTATAGTAATAGTCCAGCTATCTAACACAGTTTACCAAATATCAGCAATGTGAAAGTAAATAGTGGCGATAGGCAGCCATTTTGAATTCGATTGAGTCGAAAGTTTTTGAAAGGCATCCTCTCTCTAAACGTCACATTTTGTTTTATAGTAATGGTCTAGCTATCTAGCACGGTTTACCTGATATCAGGCCTATCGAGGTAAATAATGCTGATTGTCGGCCATTTTGAATTCGTAAGTTAAAAATTTTCAGGGTGCATCCTCCCCCGAAAACTCACACTTTGTTTTATAGTAATCAGGTAATGGTCTAGCCATCTAGCACGGTTTACCAAATATCAGCCATGTGAAAATGAATAATGGCCGAAAAGGCGGCCATTTTAAATTTGATCAAGTCAAACTTTTTCAAGATGCATCCTCATCTGAAATCTCACATTTCGATTTATAGTAATGGTCCAGCCATCTAGCACGGTTGACCAAATATCGGCCATGTGAAAGTGAATAATGGCCGATAAGCGGCCATTTTGAATTTTATCGAGTCAAATTTTTTCAAGATGCATCCTCTCCTGAAATCACACATTTTGTTTTATAGTAATGGTCTAGCCATCTAGCACGGTTTACCAAATAACGGCCATGTGAAAGTGAATAATGGCCGATTGGCGGCCATTTTGAACTTGGACAAAATGATTTTTTTCAAAATGCATCCTCTCCTGAAACCTTACAATTTGTTTTATAGTAATGGTGTAGATATCTTGAGCAGTTTTCATGATATTCCACAATATCAGGCCTGTCGAGGTGAATAGTGGCCGATAGGCGGCCATTTTGAATTTTATCAACTTGAAATTTTTCAAGATGCATCCTCTCCTGGAACCTCACAATTTGTTTTATAGTAATGGTGTAGCTATCTTGAGCGGTTTTCATGATATTCCGCAAAATCTTTCAGTCGGATTTACCGATGTTATAAATTAGGTCAAAGTGCTGGGTCAACTTCCAGGTCAAGGTCCAAAAACCTGAAAAGGCACAACTAGGGACCTTAGAGAACATGTATGTGCAATATGACTGTCATCGGCCCAGTACTTTTCGAGATCTGCTCCGGAAACGAAGTGCGCGTCAAAACGTCTAAATAGGTCATAGTTCTGAACCAGAAGTAGGTCAAAGTTCAAATACCCCAAAAGGCACAACTAGACCCCCTAGGGGTGTTGTGTGTAAAATTTGAAGACAATCGGACAAGTACTTTCAGAGATATGCTCCGGAAACGAATTGTTTACGGACGGCCCAACGGCCCAACGCCGTCACATCATCATTTTCTCCTCTGCAACCTTGCGTATTGAATTCAGATTAAAAATATTTTAACCCGTCCATTAGCCACCTGGAAGTAACCCACATACCAAAAATTGTTATCCTAGCTTATTTTCTCACAAAGTTATAGGCAAAAGAAGAGGCCAAAAAAAAACGGAGGTAGAATCCATAGCTCCCTTCGCTCACCTACGGTGACGGCGGGAGCTAATAAGCCATACATGTGTTGATTTTATATGCTGAATTCAATACAGCAGACTGTGAGACGTGTGTGGCTACCAATTGCAACGACTGACAATATGCTCTCTCAACCATAAATTTCACATGACCAACATTGATTTTTTATAAATGTGTTCACCACCTTATTTGCACATAATTAAGTAAAATCTTTTGGATTGTTTGAAAAGAAATTACGTTTATATTTCATTTGTCATGTTTAGATAAATGTGAATTTTAAATATTTGCACTCGAAATTCCAAGTGCCTATTTTGGCTGTCAAATGACAAGGGGAGCACAACCAGTTATAGGCAAGGGGGGAGGGGGGTCGGACCCTCAGCTCCAAAGCAAGGATATATCCTGATGTTGGCAAAGAAAATGGAAATATATTCCCGATTTTGCTGTCATTTCATTTCAAAGAGGTTATTTCAAGCACTAAAATTTAAAACGGAGATTTATTTTCTCATCGGGGAGGTCCCCAGAATCCCACTCTTTTTGGACCCCCCCCCCCATTCCATTCAATCATTTCTGCCGGAAACCATGATAGTTCATCATGTATGGCATTTGACACCATTTTCGACTGCTGGACCAGTCATCTCACCTGCTGCATGTAGATATCTCGCCACAAAGATTAAAAAAAAACAGAAAATTATACTACTGACTGCTGCCAGTATTTGCTTGAAACTATTGATAATACTATATTGGTTTTCATAACAGATGCTTTGAAAATAAATGACCATTTTAATGCAGGTTTGAAAAAAAGTGTCAGAAAAAAGTCTGACAGCATGTTTGTCTTGTCAGGATGTATAGTTAATGATCATAATTTTAGCTGAAGCAAATGAAATGAAATAAATGGGATTTTAGGCCACCTTTGTGCACTGCACATATAGGCTAAACTGGGCCAGGAGAACCTCCTGAGGATTGTGAAATGAATGAGATGACACTGTCTCCAGACACAGGATTTGAAATTCGATCCCTGGCGGTCTGAGGCCGAGCACGCTACGTCTCGCTCATGGAGGCTCCCAACAATATTGAATATTTACGAGTGAGCGGGGAAGAAACATTTTGTTTCTGTGAAACTAGAATGCCAGAGCGGGGACGAACACGCGATCTCCAACTTTTCAAACAGGCAACTTTAACCACTGCCCCAAGCCCCCCGCCCTTTCAGCTAAATTAACATTTGCAGCTTTTAAACTTACCCAGGATAATCCATCAGAGAGTTAAATTTTGTGAAGGTCACATTAATATTAGCGGAAGCGTCTACGATGCAGTTATGAGCGCTCCAGTAAAGCTTTTAATGTCAAGTGAGTATTACTCCTCAATTTTAAACATAATTTAGTCTCCCTTTGAATTTAATTGACTTTTAGTGTTTTTAAAAGACATGTGCAGAAATGTGATTACCTATCAAAACATTGCACACGTAACAAAAACATATTCAGAATAAATAAACTTCTAATGTCATAAAGGCCTTCATGGCTTTATTGACCTAAATTGAGTATGGCATACACAAATTTTAAAGTGAATTGAGTATTGTTACGTAATGTATAGAATTTCATTGAGTTTGGGCCATTTTTTAAATAAAGTAATTACGCAAATATATACAGCTTATCTGTAGCACAGCATCTGGATCACACAGCGATCATGGTGGGTGATGTGGCTCAGATTCCAAAATGATCTAACTGTAGATGGGTGGCAGATGGTAGCTGTGGTCTCTGTTTATGGAAGGAACTCTCTAAGCACTTGATAATCATGTTAAGCACTCAATATATCAGAAAACATGGCAACCAGCCTGCATATTTATATCTTACATTGCCCGCGCCATAATGCTACGTCTCCAAAATGACAAAACTAGCGTTATAGCGATGTTGGTGTTATCTCAAGGCGTTACTTTATGCTTTTACATGAATTTGCCAATTGATATACAGTGTACCTCACCTTTGATTTGTAAAGGTTTTTCGTGCAAATAAACTTGATAACTTTGATATTTTTCTGCTCTGTATCAATTGGTTACATAAACTAGGTTTTGCAGTAAGGTTGAGAAATCTTCTGTTTGCCATATCTACAATTAGAATGGTAAAGTATAATAATAATATGGTTATAAAAAATGGTTACATAACAGCCCAAAACAATTATAGTTGTTTTTACATCACAGGAATAACTGTTAATATCATCAAACATCTGATTTTATTCAGTGAGTGGTGAAAGAACCGCATAAAGAACATTTAAATCACTCGAGTTCTGTATTTTAGTTTTTTTTTATTTTAGATCCACAATAAGTAAATTTTTTGCACCTATACTATTGATGTTTCTCTTCATCATAGTTAGAAGGATGTCGTCCGCCACTATGCTATGGGATAGAAAGCAGCATGTACTGTAATTATTCTAATCAACGTCCCGGGGCGCGAAATATTGGTATGCCCTCGGTGCTTATCCTCAGACAGAAGGATCAATTACAATGTTCTAAAAATAGCCATACACATGCGCAGCGATTAGCGGCAGCCAGAAATTGTAGTCTAATGAACACACAACATTTTTCGCTATTGAGTTTGCACATTAATTCCAATACCATTGAACCATATTCTTCACACATAAAACCCTAATTTTTTAGCTATCACTGGGGGAGACCTAGATCACGGCCAAAATGTTTGGTGACTTACCATTGATGTTTCTCATCATCATAGTTAGAAGGGTGTCGTCCACCACTATGTTACCGGATAGAAAGCAGCATTTACTGTATTTATTTTAATCAACGCCCAGTAAATACCCCCCCCCCCCCCCGAGGTTTAGTTTTTACAATTCACATGTGAAATATTGGTATGCCCTCGGTGCTTATCGTCAGTCAGAACAATTGTTCTAAAAATAGCCATACACATGCGCAGCGATCAATGGCAGCCAGACATTAATTGTAGTCCAATGAACACACAACATTTTTTAGCAATTGAGTTTGCACATTAATTTCAATACCATAGATTTAACCATATTTTTCACACATAACCCTAATATTTCAGTTATTACTGGGGGTGAACTCGATCACAGTCGAAATGTTTGTCAACTTTGTTGACTGTGTGTTGTCACGGTTAGGTTTTGCATTCTAATCTTTAATGCAAAAAATGTGGAATATACCCTTATTTCAGAGTGTTGTATGCTTATTGTATTATTTTATACTACAGTGTCACGGTATGTTCGCACCTAAATCTAGACCTTCAGTATGGATCTGTCATGTATAGAGAGCTATCTATGTATTCGGATGAAACTAATATCTCCCTGAACATACCGATCCCACCTGACAGCCAAACCATTCAGACACCATGTTACTAGTAAGCCAGTGAGAAATATTTCAGCAGTGGAAGGTGAATTGATGAGTAACTTGGCACACGTTGATAAAGTGTAACATAAACATAGAACAAAAGCTTTCAGTAGTACTTAGCAGCTTGGCTACAAACAACACCAAGGCATTGGTGACAAAGCAGTGCCCCCAATGCTCGTACTCATCCAAGTACAGTGGCAATATGAGGTGCCGCATCGCAATTATACATTGTGACACCATATTCAAGTATGACCACCGCGAGTTATCACTTACAGGAAAAGAATATTTGAAGCAGTATATCCTCAATAAGTACCAGGGCTGCCTAACACAGTGACCACCATTTTATGAACACAACCAGCTGTGTAAAAATGGCATTCAACCGCCTACCGGATAACTGGGGTGGAAAGAAACTTGAACTAATATTTTGACTGCCTATTAAAACTAGGATATTTTCAGCTAGTAAATTTTTGGACCCACCAGTGCATTGATAAAACCGCAACACTTAAAAAAATAATAGGCACGATATGTTATTGAACTCGAAGTTGTGTGATGTACATGTAAAAAAAAGAAACTATTTATGTAGTCTATCATGTAACTTGTTTCTTGATTATTTTTGTTACTGTCGGGAGTAATAGGCGCGAGTGATTGATTGTTTATTTTAGTTACTGTAGAAAGTAATTGGTCCGTAAGATCTGTTACAGATACAAACTCCTTATCAATTGTTACTTCTGGTTGTGTTTTAACTGAACTGATATGCATACTTTCAGTTCAGTTAAGAAAGTCTAGGTGCTTTTCTCATTGGACTATCAAGTGGAATATTTAGTGTCTAGCCTACATGCTGTGCTAAAGAATAATAAACGTCCTTACCATCGTGACACATCCAGCATATTTAAAAGTCAAGGTAATTAGTTCATGAGCCAGACAACTTTTGGGTACCATTTCAAGGGACTAATTGTCAATGTATTTTTCTGAAAAGTATGCATCTGTAGATCACAAAAATGTCTGTGAAATGGCTAACCTTCTAGTGTGGAGAAAACCTGGGACTGGGAGATCTCAGAAATCCTCTAAACTCTACCACACCCATCGTTGTAATACAGATTTAATCTGCTTCCACCTTTGAAGACAAGCATCGCCAGCCACTGGTAATCTTGGGGTCAGACTTATGTAAGCAGAAATATGTCATCATGCCACTTCTGTTCTAATAGCGAATAAAAAGGATCCTTAAATTATGTGAATGAACCTTCAACTACCGCCACTGTTTCAGGGTATGTAAATCAAAGCTAACCAATTTAGCAAAAACGGAAAATGAAGCTCAGCGCCACTAGCGTTATTGTAAGAGCTGCCATCCTTTAGGCTTAAAGGTATAGTCAACTGTCAAAATACACTGGACAAGGGTGTCCCCAGAATGCAACAGTGGCCCCTGGACATTCCACAATAACATATCACCCCACATCCACAGTTATCAGCCAAGATAATAATACTAAATGTGTTTCATGCACATCGCCGCATTAAGAGCAAGTTCACAAATCATATATAAACTCTATATATTTGAACGACATCTATGAGGAAATAATTCACCAATTCTCTTATGTGTGCTTTGTGTTGAGACACAAACGGTTGTGTTACCATGGGGGTCTGGAAACAGTTGACTCACAGCATATTGACAGTGGGAACTTTCCCAGCCAACACGGCACACTCACCAAATGTTGGTTTAATGTCGGCCAACGTCTCAAGACGTTGGTCTAATGTCATTAAAACAACATTGGACCAATTTCTCATTGGAGTAGTATTTTGTATGATTTGTCATTAAAACAACATTGGACCAATTTCTCATTGGAGTAGTATTTTGTATGATATTAATGTTGTCAAAGTGTAGGCTACTCTATAGGCTAATGTAGGCCTACACCTGACCGTCCCACGCATGCTCATTTCGCAGTTGTATGAATCTTTGTATGAAACGTTAACGTTAGTTAGATTGGCAGTCTCAGAGTAGCAATTACAAGTTCCAAAGGTACAGGTACATGTACCTGACCCCAAGTGGGTCCAACCCTGCTAAACATATCCCTCCTCCCTGTCATTCACTGCAGTTACACATATTATCGCTCATGCCATGGCCATAGACATAGTGCCATACGCTACTGAAATCTGAATGACATACCTGCCAACCCTACCGATTCTGGCGGTAGGCTACCGATTTCAAGGTCTATCCACTGCCTACCGTTTTTATAGGCCTATCCTACCGCATTTCAACTTATCAGCTCTTGAAGATAAAACGCACCTGTAAATCTACCCCAGGGGGAAGAGCGCTACTATAAAAACAAAACACTACTCAATATAAATGGTGAAACTGTTGCTGGAATGCAGGAAATGACACATGTAGACTAAAGACTAGACTCTAGAGCACATGTATTTTAAAAAAATCGGTGAGGGGGCACGCCTCCGCACCCCCCTAGTAGCCTAGGCCTAACAGGCCGGGCCCACCTTTGGCACACCCAGGAGCACGCATCCTTCTGACCAGGGCAAGACTATAGACTAATGCTCTAGTCAAAACCTACCGATTTTTTAGATCAAAATGTTGGCAGGTATGACTATGGAATGATGGAAACTTTTATTATCGCCCAGTCCGGGTACAAAATAAACTCATTCTAAAACTAGCCTAGACAACACGACAGTAAATATCACATTGTAAAGTGGTCTATTTCACAATAAGGGGCTACCAACGTTTAGTCGTGCATACAACTTGACTTATCTCGACTAACGAGAATTTTGTTAAGCATTTTTTGACATTCATGGCCGCTGCCATGATTGTCAAGTGGGTACACTCGAATACGAATACGAATAGTTTCGTCTCACCACACATAATACCCGTCGCTCGACGTCATTATTGAAGAAACGGTTTGGCACAAAAGTTAGCCCAGGCGTGAAGCTATCCTATGGTGTTAGAGGGGGGGGGGGGGTGTACGGCCTCTCATACACCACCCTGAACTATGTGGAGGGGTGACTAAGGTTACACACAGACCCCCCTCCAGTTGCATCTGGGTCACTACTTTGTTGAGGGCTAAGGGAGCAAAGGGCGTGACTAAAAAGTATAGACTGATTAGCATAATATAAATAAAACAACAACAAAGTACAATTGAACTGATTTTGTTTATTATGAGTATTTTGTGATATCGAAACTCAAAGGTTTACTTTGCAATTGATACAAACACAGGCCTACTAATTGACAATTGACCAGACAATTGTACATAATCCAATATTATATTTAAAAGGAACGAAAAGAAACGAATTTTAATAGTGAAACGTTTTGTTATCATTTTGTGATATCGACATGCAAAAGTTTCTTACACAATTGATACAAACATACTAATTGACCATAGCAAAAGTACATATATGTTAAATAATCGCAAACACTATTTAGAATAAATGCAACAGTAGGCCTACACAAGTAGGCCTACACTAGCACACAGACAGACAGAAATTTTATTGACAGTAAAATGGCACAATTTGCCTTAACCCTTTAAGCCCTCACGATGCATTAAAGCATCATTTTACATCCTTAAAACCTGACTTAATTTTCCTACAACCATGATAACTAGGGGATTTAGAATGAAAATTTCCATGAAACTGGTTTACCAATACATGACAATTTTCTTTACTTTCTCACCCACTTCAAATCATCTTCATCCACTACAAGTCAAGAATTGCGACAGCAATTCGCGGCTTGTAGTGGATGAAGATGATTATGGTAAATTCAGTCATGAAAAGGTTAAACGACAGGATTATTTAAATTACTATAATTGAATCACACACTGACAAGTTTACAAGTTTAATCTGAATAACACTAATTATTTTAGATGATGATTAACTTGGTGTTCTTTTAGTAACTTTTCTGTCACGAATTTGTTAATTTTTGTTTTTTCTTCTACAAAACAAAAAACTGCAAACTAAAGGAGCATATACTTCGTTCAAATGAAAAAAAACATTCCATGCTGACTGTTTGCAATGAAATGATGTAGGCCTACTACTCTGTCAGCAATGCATTCCTTGCAAATCAAAGTCGGTTTATTGTAAACCCTAATGTGTTTATGGCGTGATCTTTTAGTTTGTCTATACTTACTCTGCGGGTGGTGGTTCTTGTACGTTTTCTACCACAATGACGTTCTTGCGCAGTCGATGGGAATTGTACTTTGGGACTATAAGGATCTTGCGCTGTAATATCTGGTTCCACTAAATAATAGGGCCCTACTTACTATTTATAACTAGACCTCCTACCCATCTTTTCACGCCGTTATGTGGGGCTCGTTTAGCGGGAGTCTAAATTAGTTGTATGGTGTAGTTGTTTTATTAAGTGTAGTTCCACGTCAGTTGCCTCACGTGATTCTGCAATAAGTTTTTCCACTACACATCCAGCTGAGAGTGACCAAAAGTTTCACGGGGATTTTGAATTTGAAAGATATTAACTAGATAAGGTGTGAGAGAGGGTGAAATATGTTTACAGCGGTAGCCTAACTGGTAAATGCGCAGAACAAAAATTTAAAAACTTTTGCAGTTCTAGTCTATGGACATGTTTACATAATGTGGTCATATTAAGAAGCCAAAATAAAATCATCGATTTTTTTATGATTTTAGCCTGGGTATGGGCCTTTAAATCCTGGAAATCAAAATTCATCTATTTTCCTTTCGAACCAGTACTGCACAGTAACCCAATTTTTGATCGTATTCATTTAAACAAAATTAAAAACTGGATAACCCTTACTCTAAATTATAAAAGTCTATGGGGCAATGTCGAAGATTTCCGATCATCTGTCGACTACTTCCAACCCGATTGTATTCTCGGCACGGAAACCTGGTTTGACAAAAGTGTTTCCACAAACTAATTTTTCCTCCTGGTTGTAAGATCTTTTGGTGGGACAGAATTATATCAACTGAGAGAGGAGGAGTGTTTATCGCTGTCAAGGAAAATTATGATGTATCCCTCCTCCCCGATACTGTAACAGATACGAAACTTTTATGAGCAAAAGTCGATTTTGAAAAATAAAAACCTTTTATCAACCTCGATCCTGGAAAAATGGAAGAATTCAGCAGATCTTTAGATTTTCATCCAAAAAATTAAAACCAAACCATCATCCTTGGTGGAGACTTTAACCTTCCGGCCATAGACTGGGAGAATAATTCAGTTTTGCCCTCAGCCACCAACAAGGGGCAGTAGGCCTACGAACTTTTTTTTTTGACTAGGTGATCTTGCCTAAAACATTTTAGAAACTTTGTATAACTAATCAATCAGATTTAATTAAATCATCCCGCAGCGTACCCGGATGCGGATTATTATGCAGTGCTGACAGAAGCCGTCACAAACACCCCCCCCCCCCGATTTCGACGCTCAACAATGTTTTACCCCCTTCTCTAACGCTGATATGGAGTCCTACCATAATTCGTTCGTTGTGTACTTTTGTTTTATTTTTGTTTAAGTATCCTCCCGTGGATATACTCGATTTTGACTTTTTCCATTTTGTGAAACATTGACTTGCGGTCTTTGAGATTCTTTGCTATGAAAATTGATAGCAATTGCTGTAAGAATGGGGTCATCATCCGAGTGACCCGGTAGAATTTTGATTCTGCTTATTAGACCGGGCGCATTTGATATAAATAAGTCCAGTACCGGTATGTTATTTTTCGTTTAGTTTTGAATTTCACTGGTGCAGGCCGAGCTCGTCTAAAATTGTTAAACCTTTGCCAGCTCCTTGTGACAGTGACTTCATAAACATTGTGCAATCCGCTCCCGACGTCCACAGTTATCATGAGCGAACGGACCATAGAATAGATTTTCAACATAGATTATGCGTGCATCCAGTTTGTTCACAATAGAATCAAACACAAAACGCCTGTCACTACTGCTATAATAAAATATAACGTTCAAAGGAATCACCTTGCTTAGTGACAGCGGGTATGGATATGATCTGTAGAAGAACTGTGATTAGGCCTAGGATTAGGAGTTGAGTCGGTGTCGTGGTAAAAGAGATTGAGGTGTCTTTGGGAGATGTGGGCCACATTCAAGGGTCCATCCACGGTGGATACTTGGGATTTAGGACTTACTTGCCCTCATTGATTTTACTGGCATCGGGCTAGTGTTAGTGTTGATCCCTGCTCCGAGATAAATATTGAACGCCTCCAATGCTGTATATTCAAGAGTGTTACCTAAGAATAATTGTGGTTAAGTGAACTTGGGTAACATCATTTAAGGCGATGCTGTCACAGATGTGTCATCTGCGTCCACTGAACACAGGCTGATCCTGCCACCAGCTGATCGCAATAGTCAACATCCAATGCCTCGGGCAGCATGTCTGATTTAGCGGCAGCCCCCCCCCCCCATATCTTGCCTGGCGGCTGATCTCTCTCTTTTGTACCACCTCTTTGAGGACGAGAACGTGCTTTAACTTCTCCAAGTTTTTGAAGGCGAATACAAACTCTTGGAATTTCGTTGCAAATCGCTGCGAAAAAGCTCAGCATCCTCCTCTTTAATGTATCCATTTTAGCTGATGCAGTCACTTCCACTCGCCTGTGATTCTTTCCAGCACACAATTTTTCTCCATACCCATGGTTTGGATCTTAGTGTCCTTCCTTTTTGTCAGTCCCACGTCCTTCATCAAGGTAGACCTACTCTTTTCTCTTGCGACACCGGGACCTGCACCAATGCACCACTCTCTGCCAACGTCTGAAGACGTAGCCTATGAAGAACGCCGGATGAAATGTTTTTGGAGCAGAAAGTGATGCAAGAAAAGTCTAGGCACAGAGGTTTATTCCACCCACTTAATCATTCTTACATAGCGCACACTGTGCAACAGCTTGACTCATTAAGACTTTGGCCAGGGTGGTCTTACAAAGTACAACATCCGAGTTTACCATAACTTCCCTAACTCCTCAGCAGCCGAAGGGAATTGATGCGGCATCGAAAAACGAAATCTCCCAAACTCCCTCAATCACGCCATTCGCCCAGAGGGCTAGAAAACCGAATGAAGATTGCACAAAGTTCGACAGATTGTATATTATAATAGGCCTTGAAAAACTTCCAACGACGGTCCGAGCCAGACAGCTCGTGGAGCAGCAATCCAGCATCAGGCCAACACTTAAACCTCTGTCGATCGGATCAGAACAAGACCATTCGCTGACCAGCAAGGCCTAATAGAGGCACAGCCAGAGGCCAGCCGATTATAGGCAACCAATAACAGCGGTTAACTAACAAAAGGCCCTAAGTTCAGGTGTGCCTCGTGAAGTCTCGTTGTTCACACACCTTCAGAACACTGCCCATCGATGTGTACAGGCAATACACAAGAAACAGATCAAACGCCTCACAATGTACCAGGCCCGAAATTACACGTTATGAACAATACTCTTAAAGCAAGTTTGCTAGGAACTATAATAAATATATCATTATGCACTGGGTAAGTCATTCGTGATAGTCGCCATGTCAGTTTTAACAATAATAAATGGTGTGGCTTAATCGTTTAGCTATCTGACATTATCATATTATATCATAAACATTAAAGTAAACAAGGGCAAACAGTCAGCTATAGTTTATTTGATGGAGTTGAAATTTGTCATGGATATGCCTACATTATAACAATCTTCTAACTATCTGTCATGATTTGCCAGATATCAGGCATGTTAAAGTAAATAATGGCCATCAGTCGGCCAATTTGAATTTGATAGTGTTGACAATTCACAGGGCATATCCTTCCCTACACTGACTTATCAGTGAGTTTTACAGTAGGCCTACGTCACCCACTGATCCTTTTCGCCACATTTGCTATTAATCAAAACGGGGGAATTTGTACAAGCAGTGCACACCATACAAGCCAGAGGGTATCCAAGAGTGTACCACTTTCAATTTTATATTTTTTTAAAATTATTTTAATGGAGTTTTTAAAGTATGAACTACACACAATTTCTTTTATATACGGTATATCTCTTCCTTTACCAATTTCGCATTTATGCGAAAACTACCATCCTTTACCAATTTCGCATTTATGCGAATTCCACATGTGTACATGCATTAATTGCAATGGAGATATTTCATCACTTACATGGTTGAAAATCGCCAACCAGAATGGTCAGTGACATGGACGCAATGTTCTTTTGCATTTTTAATTTTCGCGATGTGCGCATGCGCATATTTATAACCTGTATTGTGCCCAGGGGCTACTTCAGGGGTCCTCCCTAAAAAAAGAAGTCGGTTTCTGGGGGTAGTTTTATCAGGGGGAACTCGGTAAAGGGAGAGTTAAATGAGTGGTTATTCAGCCTAGATATTTTTATATCATTTTCAGAAGCCTCAGTGCTAAAAACATGAATTGGGTTATTTTGCGCTCTGTGAGGCCACCATTCTAAAAAAGTGGGAAAATTTCAGACATCTAGACAAGACAGTAGGCCTACGAACTGTGGCTGTGAAAGCTGTGACCCCTGGTGGTGATTATTAGCTAGTCAAGGGATGAAGACCAATGTCCGAAATAGAGACACTGGTGACACGAGTGAAATCCGTTCCCGAAACCTCACATTTTGTTTTATAGTAATGGTCTAGATATCTGGCATGATTTGACAGATAAGAATATATAGGCCTAAGTAGTCAGGATTACGACGATTTGGAATTAATCATTACAACACTACATTCCTGACACGTTAGTGTGATTATAAAATCCATTTACTCTGGAGCTGCTATACATGCTATTAAGGCACTCCCTACCTTCACACTCGACACCTCCACACCTCACTAATCTCTCACATACTTTCCCAATAACTTTCCTCCAGAGCTGTTATGACAGTTAATACTACCATCATATTTCCATATTTGTTCTCACTTATTTGAAATATTAGAAACCCTGATTTCGGATTCACTTGACTCCATGATCTGTAATATGAATTACGGCTGGATATATATTTTTGAAAACCAGAGTTGCCCAATGGACAGAAACAGATCCTGAGAATTTTTTTCAACTTTGATAGCCGAAAAATCATAATTCGCGACAATGATGACGTGGGCCCTATTCAATATTATTCACTGAGTATAGTCTCATCACGTGGTTTTTAGGGTGTACAGTGTTGCATGACCATATATTAAAAACATATGTTTAAAATTGTTTTTTACAAAGAAATATTCATTTGCGTTCTGTTGTTCAATCATTTAGATTATGGATCTGCAAATAATAGTACTGTACCATCAAGTTGATGGTATGTATCTCTGGAAAACTGTATCTTTAGAGAACAATATCCTATTCGAAATGATCTAATTCAATAATTCAGCCATTTATATAGCCATTGTTATATATAAGCGTTTTCAGTGTAGTGTTGATTCAGTGTACGGCATTGTATGTGAAACAAGTGTACGGGTTGCATAACATATTTTTCACTAACTACCTCTCTTATTATGCATTGCACTCATATTTATTTTAAAAATAAAATATATATTATTGCCCGAAATACAAATATGATCATGATTAACATGCTAAATATATTTTAGACAACCGTAGTTATGGTGTATTCTTCGATTCGTTTATTTATTCGTCGAATGCCGCAATTAAATTAAAGGTAACTTCATTATCAGTTGTAAATATGATAAAGCACAATGCTGTCGCGCAGTTATTGTAAATCAAGTTTATATATAGATCTCATTTATGACTCATCCAGATTTACGTTTTCAGAATAGTGGGTATGGAGTCCTAGTATAAACATCGGAAAGCCAGAACGAATAGGCTCATGAGATATCATAGCGATCTACACAAGTGTTCCCAATGCATTGAAACATTTGTAGTAATGTTGCTATAGACCTACAATGGCTGTCCGATAACAAATCAATAGTCGAAAATGAAAAGAGCAATCTAAAGATAAACATTATGTGAAGTACAGAATATTTCACAGATGGACGAAATAGTAGGGGAGGTCGGGGTAAGATGAGCCAATTTTTATTCAAGCGGCTGCATCTATACTATATTTTCCATTGGAATAACCGAAATACTCATACACGAAATATTCATTGTACACTATATTTTAGTAAAATTTATTCATTATAGAACAAAGCTATAACATAAAATTGGCGGTTGCAAATTATTTTTCAAAATGGCTCAATTTACCCCTAACATGGGGTAAGTTGTTCCACAGTCTGGGGTGAGTTGTGCCACTACATCGTAAGTTATCCACAACATTTTTCTTGGAGACTGTTTAATGTAAAATGCTTAATCTTTTTACCCATTATCAAAAAAATGGATGCACACATGCAATAAAGCATATATAACTAGAAGCGTGTTTGAGTAATATGTCTACCCTTTCTGAGCAATCTGGGGTGCTAATGTACCATCACCATGGCGACGTATGTGATCCATCCCATACGTTAAATGTTATACTATTCAAGCTTGCTTCTCTTGCACTACTTATTCCAAAATTAGTAAATAGCTGACTACAATGCATTATTCAGGGGCGTCCGCAGCTTTCCGATATGGGGGTTAAGAGATAAAATTTAGCCAAATATTGGTGTTCCGAGGGCTCGCCCCCCGGAAATCCACAGAATTTTTTGAAAATCTGCAGCTCAATGGGGGGGGGGGGGTCAGTACCCCATCTGACGCTCCCCCTGTGCACGTCTCTGTTATTGGTAAGACAGTAAAACTAGATTGCGCTCCAAATTACCATTTTCAAGTACTCGTATTTGTCTGAGGGTCTGACGGTAGGGGGGGGGGGGGGGGGGAGAAGAAAGAAGATGAGAAGGTAGAAGAAAAAGAAAGAAGCAGAAGTTGACGAAGGAGAAAGAGAGGATACAGAGGAGAAATAAAGGGGATACATAGGAGGAGGGAAAGGAAAAGGAGGATGAATGAAATAGGCAAAGAAAATCAAGAAAGAGATGAAGGAGAAGGAAGCAAAGACAGAGAGAGAAAAGGAAAGAAATGAGGAAGATAATATAGAAAAAGTGGAAGAAGAGAAAGAAGAGGAAGACGAGAAGGGAGTGAATAAGAAGAGGATACGGAGGAATGAAGAAAATACTAGAAATATGCGAAAGAGAATTATGCGAAATAGGAGAAGAGAGATGGAGGGAAATGAAGTAAGGACGAAGAGATGAAGAAGAAGGAACCAAAAACAGAGATAGAGGAGGAAGAAAATATAGAAACAGTATATAAAAAGGAAAGAAGAAGGAAGAAGAAGAAAAAGAGGAGAAGAATGAGGAGAAAGAAACAAACAGGAAAAGAATATGAATGAGAAAGGAAGGCAAAAGAAGAAGAGATGAACGGAGAAGAGAAAGAAGAAGAGGAAGGTGATGAGGGGGCGAAGGAGAGGAGGATACAGAGGAATGAACATACTTCTAGAAACATGCAAAATAGAATGATGAAGAAAAGGAGAGAATGAAGTAAGGATAGAGAGTAAGAAGAGTAAAAGAAGGAGGATAAACTCAAATAGAGACGAAAGGAAGACGTTGAAGGCCGTGACGAAGAGAATGCGATAAGAAAGCAGTAGCAGAAGGAGAACGGAGGAGGATAACTAAAAAGAATGAGAAGTAATAGGAATCAGAAGGAATGAAGAAGAGCGAAGGTAGAAGAGAATAAGGAGAAGGAGCGAGAAGAGAAGTAAAGGAAAAATAATAAAAAAAGAAGGAGAAAGTGGAAGAAGATGAGATGGAAGTGGAGAAAATAGAAGAGGATCAAAAAAATAAGAAAAGTTGGGATGGACAGAGATGAAGGCAAACTTTAGTGGAAAAGGACGCGGAGCAAGAGGAGAAGGAAGTTGCCAGATGAGAAAGAGGGAAGAAGAACAAGGATAAAGTTAGAGGAGGATAAGGAGGAGGAATGCGAGGAAAATAAATTGTAAGACAAAGAGGAGGAGTCATTTTTTTCTTTATACTGCTCTTTGATACTACTCCTGGGCTATACCGTCAGATGAGACGTCACTTTTCTCCTCCTCAACTTCCTTTTTCTTCTCTTCCTATTTCTCCTTTACCCCAAACACTTCGTATTCCGCCCCCTCTCCCTTCTCCCTCTTATCCATCTCATCTTCCTCGTCTTTCAGCACCTTCTCACACTATTACTTGGCTCTTCTTTTATTCATCCACTTCATTTCCCATTTTTCCTCTTTCTTCTCCTTCTTCTCCTCTTCTCACTTTACTCTTCCCTTTGTCTCCTTCCTTCTTTTCCTTCTCATCCTCTTCTTGCTCTCCCTTCTCTTCTACATTTGTCTTCTCTTTCTCTTCCTCCTCTTTTTTTACTTCGCCATCCTGCCCTTTCTATTTATCGTCCTGTCATCTTTTTCTTCGTCTTCCTCCTCCTCCTCCCGCTCTCCTGGTCCTCCTCGTCGACATTCTCATCTTTCTCTTCTTTTTTTCCTTCTCCCCATTCTCTTCCTCCTCCTCTTGTACCTTCTGCTCCTCTTCCTCTAACTCCTAAAGTCCCTCAGCTCCAACAGCAAAGTCGGCTGCGAGAAACGAAAGTGTAAGAGGGTTCAGCTGCTGTAGGCCTACTCAATTCAGCGCCTTTAGCCGGTCAGCGCTAGGTTTCGCAGTGTTTTATCAGGATGCAGTTTAGACGTGGTCATCCACATGGTTTTATTTTGCAAACACAGTTTTTCAAGAGAGAGGTGATCATTAAAACTTGATTGATACATGTATATATATAAATTCACGTGTCATTAGCGAGGCGATGTTGACCGACGTACATGTAGTAGGCCTACATTATTTGCAACTGTTTGATGAATAAGAGGTGTATGTTTAGATTAAACAACACAGACCCAGGGATGGAAACAAAATAATATTAACAATTTGTCTACGATCAGTTGAGCAGAATGAAAACCACTTTATTTTTTGCGCTCTCACAATTCATGAAATATGTCATACCTTAGTAACCTCTTTATTTCCGGCGTTTATTCATATAGGCAGCTCGTGTAATACCAGCAGAGATTATTTATAAACTAGATTTGCTAGAGAAATACAGTACTGTCACCAAATTTATATGTAAACCACGTGAAAATGTAATGTCAGAATCACACCAAAATCTAATCAACATATGGCCGGGGTAAGTTGCTTCCTATGAACAAATCGGTGAAGCAGTTCAAGCTCTTCAGAGTAACATGTGATTTGTCAGCCATCTTGAATTTTGTTGAAAAAATAATAAAAGAAAAACAATTCTTCTGACTTTTTTCTCAGAGCCACTGAGCATACACAAAAGATAAAATTTGAGCTGTATAACCATATTACCAAATTTTGATAATAGCCAAAAATGAGAAAAACTGAAATATCAGCTAAAATCCTAAAAAGTAAAAAAATAAAAGCTTTTATTATCGTAATCACACAAAAAACTAATCAGCACACATCCAGGGTAGGGTTATTCCTTTGAACCAAACATGAAACAAATCCTTAAAGCAGTTCAAGCTCTAGAGAGTGACATAGGATTTTGGGGGCCATCTTGGATTTTGTTGAAAAAGCTGAAAAACACCAAAAAATTTACCGGGCAAATTCCCTAGGGCCAACAAATATTTGAAAATAATCCGAGCATGGGTGTATAGCTATATTATCAAATTTTGATCATAGCCAAAATGAACAAGACGGAAATATCCGCTTAAATTCTGAAACGTAAAAAAATCAAAGTTTTTATTATCGGAATCACACCAAAAACTAATCAGCACATGTGCAGGGTAAAGTCTTTCCTTTAAACCAAACATAAAACAAATCCAGGAAGCGGATCAAGCTCTAGAGAGCGACATAGGATTTTGGCGGCCATCTTGGATTTTGCTGAAAAACGCAAAAAAAAATTACTGGGCAAATTCCTTACGGCCAATATGCTTACTGCAAATATTTAGAAATAATCCGAGCAGGGGCGTATAGCTAAATTAACAAATTTTGATAATAGCCAAAATGAACAAAACTGAAATATCCGCTAAAATTCTGAAACGTAAAAAAATCATAGTTTTATTATCAGAATCACACCAAAGACGAATCACCACATGTGCAGAATAGGGTCTGTCCTTCAAACTAAACATGAAACAAATCCATAAAGCGGTTCAAGCTCTAGAGAGCGACATAGGATTTAGGCGGCCATCTTGGATTTTGTTGAAGAAGCTGAAAAACGCCGAAAAAAATTTACATGGCAAATTTCCTAGGGCCAATATGCATACTGCGAATATTTAGAAATAATCCGAGTAGGGGTGTATGGCTATATTACCAAATTTTGATGATGGCCAAAATGAGCAAAACAGAAATATCCGCTTAAATACAAAAACGTAAAAAAATCAAAGTTTCAATTATAAGAATCACACTAAAAGCTTTCCAGCTCACGGCCAGGGTAAAGTCTTTCCTTTAAACCAAACATGAAACAAATCGATGAAGCGGTTTGAGCTCTAGCGTGCGCCATAGGATTTTGGCGGCCATCTTTGATTTTGTTGAAGAAACTGAAAAACGAAAAAAAAAATTCACCAGGCAAATTCCCCAGGGCCAGTATGCATACTGTAAATATTTGGAAATAATCCGAGTAGGGGTTTTTAAGTGAGAGCAGAAACAAGTGGCGGCGGCGGCGGGCGGACTCAGCAAAAACAATAAGTCTCCACCACCACATAGTGGGTGGAGACTTAATAATTTCTGATACCATGGTCACAAATCTAATCCGACTGCCGTCCGATGATCGACTGACGTATAGGCCTATTTGTTCTGCTCACCCGATCAGCGGCCAGCTGATGATCGCACGGGCCATATTGTGGGACGGGCGATGGCTACACACATTTTAAATCTCACCTTTAAAATATTTACATGACATCGGACTCAGGGAAGAATTGAGTTGAGGTCGGATCAATATCAGATATTGCTTGATTGATTGGATGATGGATTGATTGATTATGTGATTGAATGTTAAACACATAGTAAGGTACTAGAACTAGATCTTTTGTGTATCGGGTAGGCCTATATGGTATAGCCGTGTCATGGCAAATCCTACTTCATGGCTGATTTATAAAGTGCGTGTAATTGAGAATGCCTGCGTATCATTCTTCCTGTAAAAATCAGAGAATTAAAATGATATAAGGCTAAGGCAAAAAATGACAACGTTCTTAAATTTTCCGTCGGCGTTGAACAAGGCCTCGTCAGCTATTTTTTATTACCGGTATGCAATGTGAGTATCGCTGTTGTATCTTCCAAGGTAACACCCAAGAATATACATGTAAATTGATGTAATACTAAATAGCATTCTACACATGAAATTGGCGTTTTTCACAAAGATAAACAAGACGGAACACGCCTTCTCTGTGACTATTCAAAACTATTCTAGCAGACTGAAAACTAGTGGTTGAATTTCTGCTCAGATGCCAAGATGACTGTTAAGACTTAGGCCTATATCAACAAAATCGTTCAACAGGGTACATGGTGGATTCAGCACTTCTAAACAGTTCCTAATGGCTATTGAGGGGGCTACCATTCAATCTCCAGGGGGGGGGGGGGAGGGGAGGCCGGAGTTTTTGTCGCGGACAAATTATTTATATCAACCCGGCTCAGAGGCACGCCTGAAATTTCAAATTTTATTACATGTTTGCATAGAACAGTTCTTGAAGTAAATTATTTATTCCACGCAGGGTCGGCCCCAAATTATTTATTTCAAAAATACTCCAGCCCCCCCCCCCACATTAAATGGTGCCCCCCCCTGGGTGGCCCCCTAAGTAGGCCTAATATGTTTTTATCCCCTATTAGTTTGATCTGCAATCTTTTCTCAAACTTACAACAACAAAAATATGAGATGAGCTCATCTGCCATGCATACATTTATTAATTTAAAATTTCCTGTCAATAACGGATGTTGGTCCAAGTTCGGAGAATGTCGATGATACCGACCCAGCATTGAGACTGTGCTGTGCCCAACTCCTCCGTTAGATGCTTAACAAGATTCCGCATGTTTAAGTCAACTTGACTTTCAAGCCGTTCTCAAGGAATTTAAATCTCTCACCAGATGTGTAAGCCAGGCGTTCAAAATCTTGGTGGTCAAAATTTGGGCTTAGCCTGGTGGAAAACAGGGTATTTTTCCAGGGTATTTTTGTTCAGCTCAAAGCCACTCATTAAAAATAAATTAGTCAACTTTGTTATAGAGGGTTCAATTATATCAACCTATTGGTATACCTCTATATGCATATATATTCATCTTGGATGAAAGCACCCTAGGCATTGCATTGTGTGGTAAAATCCAAGATGGCCGCCATTTACCAAAGTCAAACAAAAAATTAATTTTTCGACAGGATTGAAGCAGATTCATGATTTTGGTATCTACCTTTGGTTTTCGGGACCCCAAACATAGTGGTGTGGTCATAAAGCACCCTTTAATAGCTAGACATTGCATTGTGGGTCAAATCTAAGATGACCGACACCTTGTCAAGATCTAACAGTAAATTACTATCGTTTTCTACAGAATCGAAGCAGGTTTATCATTTTGGTGTAATACATACAATGGTATATTCAGATACACGCGACGTAGTGGTGCAGGCCCGTCACCAGACTTTTGAAAAGGGAGTTCGGGCCACATGTGAATGTACTGCTAAGGGCATGTTCAGAACTACAAAATTTAAAAAACTAGCATATAAAAAATTATAATTTCCAGCAAAAGAGGGGTTCAGCCGACCCCTCGACCGCCCCCCCCGCTGGTGACCGGACTGTGGCGTGGTCATCAACAACAACCTTACACATCGCATTGTAGACCTAAGTAATATTCAAGATGGCTGCAATTTTTCTAATGTCCAAAAATAAATTGATATCAATTTTGACACAATGAAAACAGTCTACCATAGGGTTTTCAGGTAGTCCTATGCCGACAAAATGACGTGTCTAAAAAATATTCAGACATTTCATTGTGTGAAAAATCCGTATTTGTCCAAGTTGAAGCAATGAACTGATAGCATTTTTGAGAGAATAGAAGCAGAATTTTGGCTCAAGCGTGTGCTTTAAAATATTTAAAATCTAGTGGTGTGGTCAAAATAATTTTAGCGAGTTATTGTGGTTAAAATCCATGATGCTCGCCATTTATCCAAGGGTATTTCCCCCACAATGCAATGTCTAGGGTGTTTGTCGTCCACATCACTATGTGGAGCGTACCTGAAAGCCCTAAGATAGATACCAAAATCATGAATCTGCTTCAATTCTGTCAACAACATTAATGAATTGCTTGACTTCTTAGATTTACCCACAATGCAATATTTATGGCGCTTTCATCCAAGATCAAAATATATGCATATTCACAAGAAGTGAACTAGACACATGCAATACATTTGAAATAAGATTTCTTTTAGCACTCTATAACAAAGTTTAATATATTTTTATATAATAGACGGCTTTGAGCTAAAAGACCGCCATTTTGAAAAAAACAAAACATTTTTATATCATTTTCCCCGGATTTTAATTTTAGACCTTTTTTTAGAAACTGCAATAAAACAATGCACAAAATGGGTTGAAACCTTTTCTCAGTTTTCCATCAGGCTAGTTTGAGAGAAGTACCCGTGAGGGGCCTGTCGAAATAGGGCTTGACAACGACACAGGTGACTCAAGAACGACTGATGCAAATAGCCATTAGACATACGTGTATTATATACATTGCTGGCTCTGGTACGTATTTAGTCTCTCATAACGTCAAAAAGTGGAAACTCAGCTCTGTGTGGTTGCAATAAGTCGGTGAGGAAGCAGACAGCACCAGCCCAGCCTTCAAACAGACTGTATGGTGAATCGGGAGTATGTGTGTTCTGTGCAAAGTCATCTGATAACATGAATTCAGCAAATTTTAAAGCACGGTGAAGATAACACTGGTTTGATGTAAGACGGTAAAGCAGTAGAAACACGTATCCACTGCCTGCTGCACCATGACAGATACCAGGACCCTTTTTAAGAAGCCCCTTCTGCCACGTCAGCTCAGCACACCTCATGCACATGTCTAGGTACGCCTGCTCTTTCCAAAATAGATAAGCCTTGGCAAACATATATACAACACCTGGAAAACAAAATAATTATCTCGATAATAATCATGGCCTACCTGACGCACGTATACTATACATCACTCTTTTTGTAGTACCTATATTGGAAAATCAGTTTACAACACATGTACCGGTATCCAATGATAGAAACTTTGTTTTCAGGGTTAGATTGAAAACTATTAAAGGTGGTTAAAATTCTGGTCAGTTCATTGTTAATATCTAGGTAAAACAAACCAAACTATGCAAACATAATTGGGTGTATTTAGAAATATTTTGTTATTATTATTTTATATTTAAGCAATAGAAAGACAATGTAGGCCCTATGTAATTTATTGTTATGAACGCACCAGGTCCGCCATGACACCAATGCACGAGCTCTTCACTTTCCGAACGCTGTCTGTGACCATCCACTTCATCCATAGCAGCCGGTACATTGCCACTTGGTGTCATGATACCAAGCAGGAAATCCACACTCCCCTTAACATCTTTCTCCACTTGCGCATCAGATCTTATATATTCAGGGAAATGTAAAAGCATCTGTAGAATACCACTCAATCCATGTGCTGCCCCTTGAAATATAAACAAATTGGTTTGAAAGGTATTACAAATCAGTCTTTAAACGTATACAGATAGACTTCAGTATTGTTTTCACTGAAAAGGTATAAACCTAAAATCCAAATCCTTCATTTTTTTTACAGGAACACCATATTAGTGTAAGAACCGCCGTCAGGACAACATATAGTTTACTCATGATGACAGATGAGAGTAGGCCTATTACGGTCATATTGAGAAGGGGGATCAGAATTGATTTTTGTATTCCAATGTCCCGCTGAAGATTATATATAAGCAGATGACGTGGAAGATACATCTTCAACCATCAAGCAACTCATGACATGCGTTTGCTCATAGACACACCCATTATCTCTGGACCAGTCATCTTTGTTTATAATTTTACCTGATATTGACCTCAGCGCCTGAAGCTACCGGGAATTTATGGGACTTTTTTCTGATGGGTATTCCAATGTTCCACCGAAGATGGAATATGCAGACGACGTGGTCTCCACTGACGCTGTACAATAGTCTTACTGTATTTGGGGATTCTCAATTGACTTCGACAATCTTCAGTTACGCATCCATGATACAACAGCTGGACAGCCACAAATATTAAACAAACAACGATGGTTCACCGTTTTATACAAGCCAGAAATATCATTAGCATAATTAGTTCGAATATACTATGAATGATAACTGAAATGACCGAAATTCTCTGTGATATATCACTCTGAATGAAAAGTATTCAGGATTTTTGTTTGGCATCCAGTCATGGCTTTAGTCAGTATATATATATAAACATGATTAATGACAAGGTGAAGGGATGGCTAATATTTACTAGCATGCAACAGTCTCGCCTAGTTAGGACAACTCAAGATCGAGATGCGTTTCTTCTACGGTTACATTATGTTCATACCACCTCTTATTGTCTAGGGCTTTCAACAAATCATTCAAAAAGTTTGCTCTCTTTTAGTATAGGCCTACAGCAGGCTATCAACAATTTTACTGTTATAGGCCTATAATACAATATACATGTAGCATACACAACATGTATTAATATTTCACGACTATACATCAGGCGCTGTCTAGTAGCTATGATCATAACTTCTAATCTTTATATGAAAAATAGTATTCATCTAAAATTAAAACAAATAAAATATGTTCTTGATCCCAGAGCTATTTAATTTATATACCTTATTTAAAACGGAGCAACACTTAACATTGTAAAATGTAATAACATCGCTACAGTAATTTTACAGTTAGAGTTAATCCAAACCCCTAATAAATCAACAGTCAGATATGTTTTCTTAATAGGAAAAGTGATATATACACCTGTGTGTTATCTAATAAGGGTCCCGGGGTACCATACTGTTATATGTACCGTATCCCCGCGCATTAACGTGCGTGCACTTATATTTGATTATCGCAAGGTGTTGGTGATGAAATAATGTTTTTTAAAAATTTCAAACAGGGACTCTCAGACTGTTTTGCTCAGGACTGGCACCACGATATAACTGCTAGTCATAAACTCAACTATTATGCTAATTTCAAATATACATTAGAACCAGAACGTTATTTTCATATCTTACAAGTACGGAAGCATTTTATAGCGTTCGCTAAATTAAGATGCGCCAGCCATAATTTAGCTATAGAAAAAGGCAGACATGATAATATCCCAAAAGAAGGACGTTTATGCACTTTATGTGATGACAATGTACTGGAAGATGAATTTCACGCAGTAATGATTTGTGAAAAATACAAAGAAATCAGATGTTTTTATATTCCACAATGTTATTTAAATCCACCATCTATCCACAATTTTAATAAACTGATGTCTACACAAGATGATAATACTATTTTTCAACTTTCTATTTTTATATACAAATTGTTTGAATTGAGAAAGAATTGAATGTGTGTGTTATTATATATGCAATGTAGGCCAGTGGCCCTTATGCATGAATAAACTATTTGACATTTGACACTTATATTTGAAGATGCACTTAGTTTTCGAAAATAAGTGCATGCGCTTATATTCGAACATTATTTTTTTTAAAGTTCATCAAGTTCTTTAAAATCGTAATTATTTGATTTATTTCAACCAAAAATAAAATAAACTAACGTTAGTAGGCCTACACTAATCACTGACTGTCACTTTGAAGTCAAGTTGCGTGAGTGAATCCAGGCACTTTCCACCCATGCACTATCGCCTTGGCGTATAATAATATGGAGCAATGCTCTCCTGATATCTACCCGTTAATAAATGAAAACAATAATGTAGTTTGTGTTTACGATCAACATCATATATTATCTAATTATTATTGAAATGTTATACTAGTAAGGGTTCCTATAAACCGATAGGCCTACATATCAATATTATTCTCACATGTAGTATATGTCTGTGGTGTGGTGTGGGTAGTAAATTTCGAATATAAGTGAATGCACGTAGTATTCGAATATACGTGCATGCACTTATAAATGAGCAACAATATTTTTGGAGCCATGCCTAAAACAGTCAATTTTCACTTATAAGTGCATGCACGTTTATGCGCAGGGATACGGTATAATCCGATAATGACAGCACAATCATGGCGGGATTACAGCACCTTTAAAACATTGATTACGATTACAGTTCACATTTTTTTCTCCATCACGAATACAATTACGCTTACATGATTTTTTGTAATCTGATTACGATTAAGATTTCATCTATTTACAATTGTAATTGGACGATTAAAAGTACAATCGACCAAACCCTGGCATCTTGTAATTTGAAATCTGTACTGGATAAATCCACATCGGATATATTTTTATAATGGACATGTAAACATGTGCTTTGTTAACTTTAATACATCTCGCCAAATAAGCGTCTGCTACATTGCAGCGATGTTATATTTTTCAAAATAAGTTAACGGAAAATGTTGCATTTGTGACCTAGCCAGTCGTTCCTCCGATTTGCTACGTTTTTAAAATTAAAATATAACTGAAACATAACTGATACTTATAGTGTTTTTCAATCATTTGAATTGTCACGATTAACCATGTAACGCATTTTTGAGTATATTCAAAGTAAGATTATGTCCGATAATAGGCCTAAAATAGCAAAAGTGACAGCAAGCGAAAGTGACACTTCAAAGATTCGATATTCAACAAACATTACTTAGAAACGGATATGAAAGATAAAATCTATGAAAGATAAAAGCATAAAAAAATATAAATTCAACGCAACAACATGTTGCTATTTAAATTTGATAAACGGGTAGAGCAGGAGCTGATTTCTAAATGAATAAGGTATTCATCATACCTAGATATTCTGTTTGGTGATAAGCAAACATTAGTGGTGACCTGGAGTTATGCTTCTGTGAGTAGAGCCGACCAGAGTGGACTACTGCCTGGCACAAATTATGTACAGATTCCACAGGAACAACCTGAAAATTATTAACACATATTGCAGTTTTTATTTGATTATGGAATGGTATTCCACCACCAAAGACAAAAATCACAAAAAATTCAGTACATTTGAACAATAATATCTTAGTCGATACTATCTATACTGCATATAAACAGAGAGAGCGGTCATCGAGGAACAGTCAACAAACCAATGTTGTAAACTGATGGTAATTCAATGTTGGCCCATGGTTGAATAATTAATAGTCAATGTTTTTGTTTTATACTTCTCAAAGCAACTGACCCGGATGTGATTGGTCGAGATGACCATCTTGACCAATCACGTGCCTAAGATCTAGTTCAATCCCCTTGAGAATGGCCTATAGCATAGAATATGTAGCTACCGAGTAAGATGCTATTGACTAACCACTTTTCTAAACAAATGAGGCACCCACACCTGGGTACTAAAGGTGACATGAGTTGAGGTAAGCCTTTAATCTTTAAATCTTTAAATGTTTGACTTCACACTTCTCCTCAATGGAGTATCAGGTGAATGGATTGTGCTGAGCGGCCGACCAGACTAATCGCTCAGTTGGCTCTTGAAAGCTGCTATTGATCTGGATTCAATAGCAGCTGGTGGAAGATGATTCCAATCGGGTATGGTTTTGTACAAAAAAAAATTTTGTCCCAGCGTGGTGTTAGCTCTAATATGTTTGAATGTTTTTTTTATGTCCACCACGAGCTCTTTCGTCTGCTGGGGTTAAAAGGTCACTGACAGGTACAGCAATTAATCCGTTTAAAATTGTGTACAGGCTTGTCAGCCTGAAGTTCTTTCTTCTAGTTTTTAAGTCAGTCCAGCCTAGATCTTGGATAAGAGCTGTTACCCTTGATTTACGCTGATAGTTGTTTGTTACGAAACGTGCAGCAGCTCTTTGAATTTTGTTTAATTTATCAATGTCATCTTGCCTGTATGGATCCCATACAGGACAAGAGTATTCCAAAAGTGACTGAGCCATTGAAAAATATGCAATCTTTTTTAATTTTGAGGGACATCCCTTTAAATTCCTCCTCCAGAAACCCAGTGTGGAATTAGCCTTACTCGCAATTTTGGAGATGTGATCCCCTCATTCTAGGTTTTCACTGATGCTGACTCCCAAGTAAGGTGAATTTGTTACTTGTCCCAGTGTGATCCCTTTGAGCTGGTAGTCTCTTTAGCCCGGGGTCTCTTCACTCGGAGGACAGAACATTTGGATCGGTTGAATTTCATCCCCCAAATGTCTGCCCAGCGCTCCAACTTTGCTAAGTCCTCCTGTAGCTTTTTTTGATCGTCCTTAGATTTTATGGGCCGATAAAGGAGGCAGGCGTCAGCAAAGAGTCGAACATCAGACGAGACCGAGGATGAGAGGACCTTAATATAGCATAGAAATAAGATCGGGCCAAGTACTGTACCCTGTGGTACACCAGAACCTACATGAGCAGTGTCCGAAAAGCTACCATCTACCACTACTTTTTGTGTCCGAGTGGTGAGAAAATGTTGAATCCAAAGTAGTGTAGGTCCCCTAATTCCGTAATGACCAAGTTTGTGTAGTAAACGTTGGTGGGGAACTACATCGAAAGCCTTACTAAAATCTAAAACAATTAAATCAGTCAAATCGTAATTTTGAACCAGATCTTCAGTGGTCAGTAGTAGTTGGCTTTCACAGGAGTGCTCTGCACGGAAACCGTGTTGCACAGAAGTTAAAATTTTGTTTTTGGTAAAGTGGGTCATGATGTTCTTGCAAATAATGTGTTCGAGTAATTTAGCACAAACATGTGTCAAGGAGATCGGCCTGTAGTTAGAAGCAGTATGCCGATCTCCCTTTTTGAAAACAGGGGCTACATTAGCCTCGACCCATTCATCGGGCAATTTCCCGGTCCGGATACAGTGTTCAAAAATATCTGTCAAAAAAGGAGATATCTCCTTGGCAGCATTTTTGAAGAGTAAGTTCGTCAGGTCCGGGTGCTTTATCGACGTTCAGTTCACTCAATAATTTAGTTATACCTTGCGGCTGCTGTCTGAATGCAGTTGGCCATCATGCAATAAAGGAGAGACACCACACCTAACCTGGCACTGTGATTTTATATAGCGCCAGAAAGGCTTTGAATTTTTAGTTTCCAGAGATGTTAAAATTTTGTCGTTAATAAAGGACCAACGGGCACGTCTAAGGTTTCGCTGCGTGTCCCGTTTCTGTAATTTATATTGTAACATAGTGTAATTTAGTTCTTAAAGTGTTAACTGTGTTATGAATCATATATTTGTCACGTAGAACTAGAAACACCCAGAAACCTATTAATCATTGTGTCAGATATGTTTTCTCTCTTGTACCGAGTGCCAGCGATTGTTATGAGGACTACGGATGTTATGGACAACGGGATGAGATAACTTTGGCTGGTGTGCCTGGAAGACTGGAAAACTGATAGTTCCCATAGTAGATTAAAGATATAAAAGTAGACAGTGGATAGACGGCAGTTGCTTATTGTGTAGTTGTTAGTCAGTTACGGACCTGTATATTAAAGTTAATAAAGATGTACATTGCTTCAACACTTCATCGTAATTATATGAGAAGTACATGTAACCCGGTGACTACTTCTCTCTTCCTCAGTCACCCTCCTGTTACAATTATTTTGCCCATAGGTCAGGTCTTTTTTGAAGTTTTCGCTCTGTTATAAAGTCTTGCCTTTTTTCGAATAGCCTTGCGGAGCGATTTATTAAGCCAGGGCAAGTTCTGGCGTTTAGACGTTAATTTTGTTGGTACAAATTTATTCAGGCAGTCCATCAAGATAGACTTTACCCTCAACCATTTTTCATTTACCGAATTATTGGGGCTGTTTTTGGAAAAGGAGGCCCAATGTCTCCTAATTTCTTGCCTGATGTTCTCCCAACTTGCTTTTTTGAACTGACGCACTGGGCGAGCGGTTGAACGTCGATACGGGGGGCTGATGTCGGCTTCTGTCAATACTGCACAGTCGTCCGAAATTCCAGGTACGCTGCGGGATGATTTTATTAATCCTGGTTTATTAGTTATACAAAGGTCTAGAATGTTTTTGTCTCTGGTGGGTTCTTTTTGTACTTGGGTCAAGGCATGAACATCCAGGCTAGACAAAAGATGTTCGCACTGCCCCTTGTTGGTGGCTGAGGGCAAAACTAGACGATTTCCCCAGTCTATGTCCGGAAGATTAAAGTCTCCACTAAGGATGATGGTTTGGTTTGAATTTTTTGGAAGAAGATCTAAAGATCTGCTGAATTTTCCAATTTTTTTAATTTTTTAGCCAGGAGGTCGGTCGATAAAAGGATCCGAGAATTAAGGATTTTGATTTTTCAAAGTGGACTTTCACCCATAAAAGTTCCGTGTCTGTAACAATATCAAGGAGGAGAGATACGTCATAATTTTCTTTGACAGCGATAAACACTCCTCCCCTCCCCCTGAGTTGATGTAATTCTGTCTCTCCGGAAGATCTTTACTGGGGCACCACTCCTAGGTCAGGTCAAGGTCATGTCAAAGCCATTTCAAGGTGTAAAACTCTCTCTTTCGGCCCTATGTGGCCCGGCACAGGGGAATACAATATGTCTGGCACTATATAATTGCGAAATATCGTATCGATATCATAATCAATAGGTTTATTGTTTAAAGTGAAACACCTGGTTATTCCCAAAGCTTCCAACCATCATTCTGTCCAAATCATTAAATTACATGTACATGTTTAAATGTTCACTAATCTGCATCGATGAATAAACTGAGATAAGATCCGGAACAAAACGCAGCAGCGGAGGACGTGGCGGCGGAGGACAGGCCACTCCAGAAGGAGATCATTCTTAAAGCTATATATTCACGTAATATTTTTGAATTTAATATTACATCCGAAGCTATATATCATAACGTCAGGAGCTAGATGGATTGTCAGAAAAAAATGATTAAACAATGTCCTACACATATATTTTATGCAAGATGTATAATAATCTGAATAAATTTGTTTTGTGAATTCGTTTGAAATTGCTAGTGTAGCTGATATTTTCCAATATATTTGTGTTGCTATACTACAGAAGCACCATCTGCCATGAAGTTTTCTTCGAGAATACACTAGAATAGCATCACTTACAATGGCAGATGAATCTGTCATGGGTTTGAATAGCCCTGTAAATCCATGAAGTTACGCTTTGAAAAATTCATCAATCACTTCTTTATAAATTCACTCAGCTGGAAAAATCCATTTCTTTATCAATTCACTCCGCTAGAAAAATCCATTTCTTTATTAATTCACTCAGCTAGAAAAATCTATTTCTTTATCAATTCACTCAGCTAGAAAAATCCACTTCTTTATCAATACACTAAGCTAGAAAAATTGGCCATTTTTTAAGTGGTAGTCACAAGGAACAAATCTATTCATGGATATGTTATTAATCATTTTTCATGAAATATATGTATAGAAACAATTTTCAAAAAATGTTGTAACAACCCATGTTCTCCTTAACATTGTGATATATCTATATAATATAATGTATATTAAGTAGTGATATAAAATTACGCATAAATACATAATGCAACGTGAATGCATACCTTTAATAAACAGACAACGCTTGAAATTAATATTGTAAATTACCTCACCAAATATGCGTTTCAGTTCAATGGCACCAGCAAGATATCCAGCACGACCGACTAGAAACTCATCAGAACCGCACCCTAAGTAATCAATTGGTTGGCAAACTGCTGCAAGTGCTCTGTACTTCTTATTCAGCTCATTGGTCGTGTCTTTTTGACCAACCGCATTATATATCAAACTACTGACTACAAAAACTCCACCACCTCCAAGCAAAAATGCAGCAGGTGGGTCACGACTTCTTTTGCCCATTGCATAACTTAGTGCCACATCTGCATAATTCTTAGCCCGCACCAGCATTTCATCTCTCAAATTTGAATAGGGTTCTGAAATAGCTATGTAATAATACATGTAAGCAACTCCAGCACAGCCGACATACAGTCCACCATCACAGTTGTCAAATGTATGTGGCATTCTCTCAGAAATAGAATTCGCAATATCTAAGATAACCTTCTTGAAATATTCTGCGTCCATCTGGATTCCAGCTGAGGGATTAAAATCTGGCATTGTGTTCTTTAAGTACCTCATAGTGTTGGTTGTTGACTTTCACCATATATTATAATGGATTACCTGCAAATTTCAGACACAAATTATGTTAGCATAACTCAGCTTTCATGCTGACTGTATTGTTGACTACGCAACGTAGATAGCATATAGGCCTAATACAGAAATAATAATAGAAATAAAAAATAATAGTATAGTAAAATTGCTAACATCGGCATTTTACAGTATGTCAATGGGTACTATACAGATGATGGTGTATTATCATGGCCATTCGAGCATCGCTGTACATATGGAGACATGAAAAGACGGATGGATTTGGGACAGAAAGATAATACCAGCCTAGCGTAAAAAAATAATTTACAAAATATAAGTAACGTATCAATGAACGAAAAGTGACGCCCTCTGTAACACTAAGGAGCTTAGAATGACGCGACGTTCAAAATCATATAGTTTCTGAAGTGCCGATATCGGTAATTTTTTTCGCAATTCTGTTGCAGTGTGTTCTCGTCTATTAAAGGGACATGCCCAGGTCTAAAATCATAAAAAAAATCGGTGATTTTATTTTAGCTTAATAATATGACCTCACTATATGATGTAAACATGTCGGTGATTTTATTTTAGCTTAATAATATGACCTGACCATATGATGTAGACATGTCCATAGACTAGAACTGCAAAAGTTTTTTAATTTTTCTGCTGCGCATTCACCAGTTAGGCTAGATATAGAGACGAAATTCCTGATTTCTAATTATTGACAACCATGTCAAAAATAAGAAATACGGGAATTTCGTTTCTATATCTAGCCTAACTGGTAAGTGCACAGCACACATATTTAAAAACTTTTGCAGTTCTGGTCTATGGACATGTTTACATCATATGGTCATTATTATTAAGGGACATGCCCAGGCTAAAATCTTAAAAAAATCGGTGATTTTATTTTGGTTCTTAATATGACCATGTGATGTAAACATGTCCATAGACTAGAACTATGGACATGTTTACATAGATCACAGAACTGGAAACTTCTGTGGCTAGATATATAGAGACGAAATTCCTGATTTATAATTATTGACAACCATGTCAAAAATAGGAAATACGGGAATTTCGTTTCTATATCTAGCCTAACTGGTGAATGCGCAGCAGAAAAATTTAAAAACTTTCGCAGTTCTAGTCTATGGACATGTTTGCATCATATGGTCATTTAAGAAGCAAAAATAAAATCACCGATTTTTTTATGATTTTAGCCTGGGCATGTCCTTTTAATTACGTTAACTTAAATTCCGGAAGTGGTTGAATTTAGCTGAAATTAAAGTAAGATAGAGATAGATTGATATTCAGACTCGCTGATCATGCTGACAGCTAAAGTTCAAACATGTCCGGACTTTTCCCAAAGCACATGTGTGTGCCTACCCCCTTGGCCGTGACACCCGTGCACTGCCCGAATAGCATCTGGCAGTGGTAGTCCCAGAGCTAGGGGGGGGGGGGGGGGGGGGGTATTTGTGTTGAAAGGTCCATACGATATTTTCTCAGGAATCCAATTCTGTGCGTCTTACAAAAATCATCCTCTCCAAAAGTACCGTAAAAACCCTTTAAACACTAGTACCGTCAAAATCGCAAACCGCAATTTGAAATATTGCGTATGAAGTGATTGTTTGCTAAAACTGTGGTAATTTTCTATTTAAATTATTTATTATCACTCACATATGACACAGGCTTTCACATGGATGTAAAATATTTTGTGTCTGATCAATGACAAATGCACAATAAAGCTTTAAGTTGGTATTTTAACACGCAATTTTACTCATTATTCATACTTTTTCAGTAAAAACACAGCATAAAAAATATACGAATTATCTACTTAAAATAAAGCTACAAGTGATCACGAGCCTATCTAGGCTCAGCCACTGTGTAAGAGGAATATTTGCAAGCAGCACCCAGTACGTTGAGAGAATATTGATAAATTGTTGGTACACCATACATGTATATGACGCTGGGCCAACATTAAACCAAGATTGGCTCAATATTATGTTTGATCATTGAGACAGTAAAGGTTCAAAATTGCCAGAAGTTGTAAGGAATAGGCCTATACATCGATGATCGACAATACCAGTGAGCACGTCGTGCTCACTGGAATTGTCGATGTATTCCTTATAGAACATAATGGTGTCCCGTCATGTCGGACGTATGTCATGTCGGACCTACCAAGTCGTATGTGTCATGTCGGACCTACCATGTCGGACCTGTCAACCATGTCGGACCTATGCATACCAGGTCGAACCTACCTAGCCTCAAGTATATTATAAAAAAAATAACAACACTTTTTAGGAATACTCATAGATTTTTAATTCACAATAATATAGACATAGACATATACATTTTATTCAAAGTTCATATTTCATTGGCACATGAATGTAGTCATAGACATTTGTTTTTGGATGTATTATTGTCTTTTCAGATGTCATTATTCAGATGTCTTGGACCATTGAAATGAGAGCAGGCTTTCAGCAGCTGCTTTGTGGTCTTATCACCAGCTACAAATGATTCCCAGTAGCCGAAGAGTTTACCTTGAAGTTCTCTGTACTTTCTCTTTTGTTTGCGCTTCAGTTTATTTTCTAACAGCATAGGCCTACGCACCTGCAACGATACATTGGTTGACTCATCAAACACAAGTTTAATCAAAGAATACATGGGGAGCTGAGCCCGACGTGCACTCTGATTCAGTCTGTGATGCCTTCGACATCGTTGTTGGTGCTCTCTCAAGGAATAGTTAGACCATCTCTCTGGAGTGAAAATGTTGGAGTGGATCCATTGGTCGTTGAAATAATCTGTCAGCTCTCGTAATTGTTCATTTGTGGTTACTCGTTGTAGTCTGGTGAACACTATGCACAGGGATATGTTCCTGAGGGATGAATGGGAGGGCCATTAGACGTCGCACATAGTCGTAAGTGCCCTGATCACTGGTGTAGGCAGTTGATAATCCGATTGACTGGACTTTCCTCCATAGGCCTACCGCCTGGGCCCAGTGGAAGACACAGCCTTGGTTCGGAATATCCTCAATCACGTCTGTCATGGCCTGCCACAAAGCTGTTTCAAAATCAGCCACTGCTGCTTCAATGGCGATTTCTTGTGGTACCCCGGTAGCAAGTCTAGAATGGCTTGTAGCACTTTCTTGTAGTCGCGTCGACTCTTTCCCGACATCAGGGCGTAAGCAAGAGGCAACTGCTTGATTCTGGCTGCAGATGAGATCAGGTCAGCCGCAGCTCTCTCTTTCACATCTCGCTGGACCTTGGCAGCAAGTTCCGCACCAGCAGCAGGTTGGTGTATATATATATGCGGGGCTGACCACCTGGCACAAAGTCATTGTCACTTTGCCTCACAGTACGTGGCAGAGCAAACTACCTTGGTTCGATAGTTCCTCACGTACGCTGCATCGCCATGTGACGTCTCCACTGGCCCATCTTTTCCTGGAGGTGAGTATTAGCCTACTCTGGAGCAGATAACACAAGTTGAGTTGGTAACAGAGCGATACCTCGGAGAAGGTGAGTGTTGCTACCGTACATAGCTACGAGCGGATGAAACTGGCGAGTTGTGAAGACTGTGGAGTGAAACTGTAGCCTAAGGGATGGACTGGTAAGCTGTGAACTCGCGATGAACTGCGGGGTTATATTTGAAATAAGGCTACTGGTTTAAAAATGATAATAATGAAATGATGATAATCGCGGCAATGTTAAAATTACCGCTAATCTCATGATAAAGCTTGATCATTACCATGCTGCTTGGACAGACATAATTATGTTGGATCTCATATAGGCTAAGTAGGCCTAGATCTACTAGTAGCCTACTACCAGAGATATTATAATACCTGTCCTATGCTACTACCCACAATGTTGCTTTATCACCAATTAGTCTGTCCAAATTGGTTATTATTTGTTATGTAGACTGTAGTGTGTTATGGGCACAACAAAAAAAACAACAATTTATTATCACATTTTAAAAAGCTTATCCTTAATAAAAAAGTCTTTCAAACTATTACATTTGATCTTTTGTCGGGAGGTTAGAGCGACAGACTCAATCGGGAAGTCCGGGCAGCCTGTTTCCAGGGCCTGCTATCACAAACAAACATGATTGAAGTTATACCTGCGTCTTTTCTTGGCTTTCTCTTTTCTCTCGTTTTTATCACGGCCATGCAAATATTGAGATACCAGTGATTTAGATTTAGACTGATAAATTACTTAACCAACTAGGCTAGTAAGATGGACTGAGACCCGCTTTCAAACAACACCACTGGCAACAGCAAACAGCCCCTGGGTATAATGTTGACATTGCATGTTCAGCTGAAGGGATCCCTAGTCAGACTTCGGATTTACTTTGTCGCGATCTTGTCATAATTGTACATAAAGCGACGTAATATAAAGCATTTCCGGTACTAACACATTCTACAATGAGATCTGCCCGGTGCAAATAAGGTTCTCAAATCCAAGTAGTTTATACATTTGCCAGCGACGTCCACATTTAGACAACAAAATATCAGGTGGGTAGCCACTCCGTAGGCACATGTAAGCTAAAACCACTGTGCATGGACCTAAGCCATTTATACGTTGTGGCTACTACACAATTTGTTTATCTGCGTAAAATTGTGATATCAGATAGGCTACAGTAGCCTAGGCTAGGGGCCTGCTATAAAAATAGCTTTACAGCGATAAAAATGATAATTACTGTATAGTAGCATATGCCTGCATATCTTACCATAACTATTCATACAAATTATGTTCTAAAACATCTTTTTATGGTGATATGAGCAAATTTATAATAAGCCTACAAAGTAAAATATATTTTAATTGCATATTTTGCATATAAAAATACCTTCATAAGAAGATAATTATAAGGAGGCCTACACAAAATCACCAGAATATAGTTTAACAACTGCTTTTCAATGTCTCGATTAAATTAGTTGATTTATCATCTCCCATTTTCCGACTATGACTTAACATAAGTACTCACATTGAAAAAAATATATGTTATATTTGACTATTTAGTTTTAAACATGTTTAAACCTGACTTTTTTTATGATATATTTTTATTTCTCGCTAAATGCGATATATATAACAATTGTGTAAGCCGTTTCTGTGGTGAACATCACAGATTTCGTCATATTTTGTTTACACAAATGGTTATTTATGGTAACATTTAAAGTAGCCTACCAGTCCACATGTACAAACTAGTTTCAATAATAATTTGATACACTGAAATTTGTTTTACCATAATACAGGTAAGGTACAATTTAAGGTTGATTTTAGCTTCACATATATGGGACAGTATAAAAAAGATTATATTCCGTATGTTAAAATAGGCAGACTTATATTTCAATTTTAAAGGGACTGGCCCACGCTAAAACCATAAAAAAATCGGTGATTTTATTTCGGGTTCTTAATATGACCATATGATGTAAACATGTACATAGACTAGAACTGCAATTTTTTATAATTTTTGTGCTGCGCATTCACCAGTTAGGCTAGATATAGAGACGAAATTCCTGATTTCTAATTATTGACAACCATGTCAAAAATAGAAAATGCGGGAATTTCGTCTTTATATCTAGTCTAACTGATGAATGCGCAGCACAAAAATTATAAAAATGTGCAGTTCTAGTCTATGTACATGTTTACATCATATGGTTATATTAAGAACCCGAAATAAAATCACCGATTTTTTTATGATTTTAGCCTGGTCCAGTCCCTTTAACTGTTTAGAATCTGGAGTGTTTAGAACGTAACTGTGATCCGGGCGCCAGCATGCCTGAACACTAACGACGCCATATTTACCAACTGCACAGACATTGGTAAACTGTATAGGCCTACTGTTCGCAACCCATTATATTCACTCCTCAGACTTTGTTTATTTCAATTTACTTGACACTTCAAAACATTTCTCAACATAACTACTACTAGTATCTGATACTTCTGTCCCAGCAGGCACAACGACGTTGTTTCAACGTTGAAACGACGTTGAAAAATAGCAAACTGACGTTGAAACGACGTTGAAAAAAGGTTTTTAAATGAAATTTGTTTCAACGTCATAATTTCAACGTGATTTCAACGCAATTGCAACGCGATTTCAACCTGATTTCAACATCGTTTCAAGCATGACGTCGATACGACGTTGTAATGATGTCGTTTTTTCTTGTTTAAACGACGTCGGAAATACGACGTCGATACGACGTTGTATTGAGGTTAGGCGACGTCGCAACGTGATTTCAACCTCATATCCACGTTGAAACGACGTCACATGCGAGAAATTGCCTGCTGGGGTGTTTGTCATTCTGCTGATATTTTAGTGGACGGATATTGTCAAAAGCTCAGGTAAGCAAGAAATGTAGTATGATGAAATGCGTTTAAAATCACAATATTTACAGTAAACCACAACAGAACTTGAATGTTCTGGTGCGCCCATAGGGCTGTCAAAAGCTTTGATAATGTTTTGCATTCTTAAATAATGCCTTTCTTTAGATAAATTAGGTTATAAAACATCACCTTCCAAAACTTTTACACAATGTCAAGAGCATGATGAGTCATTTTCGTGTGATATCTATACAATGTATACATTGTAGTCATACACGTGCGTTAGATAGAGTTGAAGCTTCACAAAATGCCATGAAATAAGGTTAAATTGACAAATATACTGGTATCCTCACAAACCATTACTACCTGTCTTGCTAAAATGTAAAGGATCGAGCTGGAATAGTTGGTCTGTTTTTTTAAAAAAAGAGTACGCGTTTCATAGAGTTAAACTAGGTGAATCGTTTCGTTTCGTTTTTGCTTCACTAAATCAAAATATTGACGTCACGGCAGACCCCACTTCCATGTATGTTGACCACGCTGCGCATGTGTGACGTTGTATTGGTCGCTCTAACTGTTTACTTAGTGAATCATAGCGACCCACCTACTTTAAGATTAAACCTCATAAAAGTAAAATATCAATAAAATGTATCACTGTGTTTCTGATGCGATTTCATTTTTATTTTTGTAAATCTCCATGCAATCACGACTCATTCTTCCGAGGTCGACCACAACAACAGATGAAACGGGTTTTTTAAAGAAAACAATTGCTTCGAACTGTTTTTTCACAGTGTCAAGCTATATATTATCGTTTTATAAAAATACCATTGTCTTTGCCAATTGAATCATACTTGGCATAGGCTTTTGGGAAGCATCACAAGCATCGCAAACGCTATGGCATGGCCGTGAACTTTCGCACAGTGTGGATTGCATCGCTCTAGAATCGTGAAATGATTATTTTTGCTGTTGACATATGGGCTCCTCAGAGAGCTATTTCAGATTTCTAAGAAGTGATAATTTTTTTTGCCTAAAAATACATATTTTCTACTGTAAATGACATAATTATACAGTATCGGATCATTTAATCCAGCGTCATACATTCCAGAAAATATTTAAAAGTTACTAAACAAACGAGTATTGTCGTCATGAAAAAATTAAAAAAACGGCTGCAATATGATGTCGTTGTTAACAAAATTAATATGCTCCGTGTTTGAAATGTGTGAAGGACGATTACACGAATGTAGTGTTATTCTGGATTAGGCGCTAAAAAATAAATGTTTATAAAATGAAAAATGCGCTCCGTGTGTGAAATATGTGACACACAATTACAAAAATGTACTGTTATTTTAAGTGCTAAAATTGTTAATACATTGATAAATTATTACGGACACAATATGTATACCCGCTACTAGTTTTACTATGTATACTAGCTGTATTATGTTTTTTTTTATATTTGAATAATGTTTGAAAAAATAATGTATGCATTGATTATTATATGGTTTTTATTTTAATATAATAAAATATCTTTAAAAAATGTATCTTTTAGTATATCAATTTATTTGCAGTCATCCACCTGTCATTTGTAGTCCTACCGACGACACATCCTGAATTATAACCCTCCAAACCGGAATAACATTTTGTCCCCAAGGCATTTCGGTATGGACAGGTTTTACTGTAATAATACAAATAATATAAACTCTATGCATTTTGCATAAGGTAATGCATAAACATACAGGGCCCGTATTCTCGTACAAGCCACGATACATCATAGGTCCCGGATTGGTCGAGATGGCCATCTCGACCAATCCGAAGCCCACAATACTGTTGTATCACAATGTGCACGAGAAAACGGGCCCAGACTCCAGAATGTAGTAGGCCTAGGCGGCCTATCAAAAGTTGTTACGTATGTCATGTAACATCCCAAGTGTGCTCTGATTTACATTTTTTCTTGCACGACTATATGTACATGATACATTTTTATACTGTTGCCAGCACCATTCAAAATTAGGATCAGTTTTAGTGCTAGTACACAAGCTCTTTGGCTCGAAAAAAAACTACACACATGTACAACATACTATTTCCCAAGGTAGTCTAGCCTACACGTTATCCTCACGTTACATTGCCTTTCACTTTTTTAAGCCCTCCTTATAGCCTATGTCATTACATGAGCACCTACTTTAGTCCAGATCAATTTCCGCTCGCTTTCTAGGCATGCCTATTCATATTACTTTGTTTATCTGTCATCACATATCATACTGATTTCAACAAAGGACATGTATCTGGCCCCGGTTTCACCAGCCTGACTTAACAAAATTGTTGTCTTAACTATCAACACGTGATCACGTCTCAACCAATCAGCGAGCTTAAAACTGACTTAAGTCCACATAAAGTTTGTGAAGCCGGCCCCTGGTGTATGTTTAATAAAATCTGATATTACACAGCCAGCTGTTTTCCCCAATGGAGCACCACAGCTGAAGAAATTAAAATTACAGCACCCTCTAGCGATCATCCAATTTTTTTAGAGATAGATTTTGATAGATTGATGGTCACTGGAAAATTAGGTTTTTATAAAAAAATAATAATGGCAAACGTGGTTTTGACCGTTTTATCAATGACAATAGGTTTTTTCTTCATTTTAATGGGAACTTTGAAACTTACACCTGCAATTAGTGACGAGGTCTATAGAGAACTGGTAAATAACATGATGAATTGATAATTCTGAAAAATGTCGGACTTCGACTTGCATTTTATGGGCGATAATATGTTGATCGCGATTAACTCCTCACCACACATAATACCGCTCCCATAGACACTGATAGACTTACATGTATTATGGCCCAGACGCTTGGGCCTCCCAGCATTCTTTAAATGAAAATATCTAGACTATATAAACCTGTGAGCCTATATTTTTTTAATCATTAATCACATCACATAGCCTAGGCATAACGTTAGCATGCATGGCCCATGCCATGGGCATGGCCAGGGGCATGGCATGCCATAGCCATAGGCATAGGCATAGCAATGCCATAGCATAGGCCTACTCTATCAGTATCAATATGAAAAATAAAATGATGGGTAGACTAGGACATGTCATATGTCATAGGCTTAATAACTTATGAATATGAAGTGAATTTGTGGATTTTAAGGCAGGCATATGTCATAGGGCCTATAAAGTTTAGGAATTCAATCTTTTAATATATACTATGTCTAAACATCTAAACTACTAGGTAGCTCTATATCTGGAAAAGAATGCAAAATGATTTTTATTATTTATTTTGTTAAAGCCACATCTTCAACATATTACACATTGCGACATAATTAATTACTGTGAATTAATGTAAATATATACAACCGCTCACGTCTGTAAAGTGTTAGAAGCTTTCTGAGCTTTTATACCGCTTGCTTGATTAGCATAGCTAACGGCTGTTCTGAAAAACAGTCATAATGAAAGGGTTAACTTCTACATCAGCAAGAATTGCAAGGTTGTCGCAACTGCGTGCTTTGATCCAGAATAACTATACCATTAGCCCGACATCAAGCCGGCCGCCGCACCCGTAAATTTTACAGCAAAAACCTATTCCTGTGACCAACAACTTTCTGCCACTAAAGACTTTTTTGTCTGGCAAAATCAAGGTCTTGGTGACAGGATTTACTGTATCAGTGTATGTTCAAGATATATTTACGTGGTTGTAATTTTAAAAGTTTTGTTTACAGAGGAAATCTTTTATAAGAAGTGCGAAAGTATTTCCATTTGTGGAATTAACCGAATTCAAACCTAATCCCCACATCTTTCGGAGGATCATCGGTTGCACAGAAATTATCTGTGGTATTTTACTAGCTGTAGTGCCTGGTGAGTTTATCAACCCTTTAACCGCCAAATTATTTAATCTGAATTTTCACCCACTTGAAGTTGTGTCTCGCTGACGCGATTCAAAACTTCAAGTGATTGAAAATTATTCAAATTTGACAAAATGGAGGTCAACTGTTTTCAAATATTGCTGATTGATGTCACTTTTATCTCTAACTTGTTTAAATGATGGTACTTAATGTGCTAATAAAAAGAGAAAACCCAAATATATATGCGGCACCGGCGGTTAAAGGGTTAAGCAGCCCTCACTGCTTACTGTATTCCACACGGTCCGCCGCCGCCTCCGCCACAGTTATTTGTTTTTATGATAGCTACTAATCTATCAACTGCTTTCTAATACTTCACATAGCCATCACATAACACTGGGGAATTGTTTTTGTGACATTTTGTTCCCCATATCATCAACCCTTTAATTACTATGGCCACTAACTAAGAAATGCTCGTTAGCGCATTTCAGGAAAATTTGCCATCAGATCTTCTTTTAATTTGGCAAATATGTTCAGAGCTTTATGTCAGCCAATGACCTGGTTACCTTTTGGAATCGGACAATTTTTAAATAGTAGTCGAGCGATAACCGGGGCTGCTTTCGTGTTCGTTTCCGAACAACTCTTTCTAGTTTTATTTTAAAATTGAAAAAAGGTAGATATTTGTCATGAATTTGAAATTAAAAAGCCTTAAAGCTGAAATGAAGAGATATAAAGTTGTCATTTCAATGTACCATATGTTAGTAACATATACGTACAACACTACATGTCACTGTGTTTTCATCACAAACTTTGGTACAGTGGAATCACAACCTTATATCTGTTCTGTTTAGCTTTAACCCTAAAAGCGCTGAATATTGTTTATGTAAACCATGGAGACCAATAGGTTTTATTCAATTGGAAATTGTCATAAATGTCTTGGTTAGCTCTTTCTGATTCATTTGAATACCTATGTTATTATAACTATGTTTAGTCTTACAGTGGGGGGATCAACTTTAGACGTTAGGATCTGACGTCTACAGACGTCAGATTCTGACGACTAAAGTCGATCCCCACGCTGTAAGGGTTAAAGTAAATAAAAGTGAAATTATGACTACCAGTCACTGTACATGTATATTGTATTATAAGTTTGATAATTATGAATTTTGTTATACACATTTTGATAACTATATCTTTATTTTCTCTCAGGTTCCTTGAAGGAAGTGGCTAATGTAATTCTATTTATCATCATGTGTGGTGCTGTGTATACACATTATGCTCTAAATGAAGGCATGGACAAAATGACGCCTGCTCTAGTCTTTGGTCTGCTTCTTGGTTGCCGCTTTGTTGTTCATCTACAGGTCCGCTCCAGGGAACGCCATAATGCAATGCCAGCCAGTGAAAAGAAAACACAATAATCACTTGATAGTCAAAATGTGATTGTTATCTAATGGCCCACATGTATACTGAGATATCACTCTTATTTATTCCAGCATTTAGGAAGTTGATATGCCTGTATATCAATTTTGATGAGCTCTGTTGAATTATCTACCTGAATAAAATAACCTAGTGTTACTGTATACCCCATTATATTACATTATATTACTGTCCCATTTAAATTTGTGACTTTGGCGATTGGGGATTTTATTGCCTCTAGTATTTTTGATTGCTAATTACTAATCTCAGATAACACTTCTGCCATGAAAAAAACCTGCTGTCAGACTAGTGCTCTCTAAATTTTATGGACACCAATTTTGGTTTTCGCCAAATAAATACTATCGACACCAACTTAATCAGTTAATGGGGTATACAGTAATTTCAAATATTTGAACTATTATAATGACAGGCCTTCATGCTTGTATTTAAACCATATCTCAATCTTTGCACTGTTAAATATACAAAATATTGATGTGTCTTATTAAAGATGAATATCTTCATAATTATCATCAAGTCATGTACCAGGTATTTTCTTTATGAATTCTATAGATTAGTGTGTTTAAAATGAATTCTTCTAAAATCTTTTTCTAATTTCTTAATATAAAAGGTTCTAAGTTGTGACATAAGTAGTAGATCGGTTCTCACATCTGTTATGCTAAATGTACAAGAACGGAACATGTATGTATGTATGTCATGGTTATGCAGACCACTTTGCTGTTGGCGGATCAACTTCAGAGTTTACATGCATCTATAGCTTTGACCCAGAGGGTGGCCCAGGCGCGGATCCGGAGGGGGGGGCGCACACCCACCCCTTTTGCGCTGAATTCTATAAAAAGTCCCCAAAATTGGCCAAAAAAATCTTGTAGGCGAGCCCCTGAACCTCCTGCGCCCCCTCCTTTTTAAAATCCTGGATCAGCCCCTGTGGCCAATGGGCATTTAAATTTTAATTAACCTACTGGAAGAGCTTCCCCAAAGCACAAGAGGTTGAACCAATGTTATTTTATTGCTGGCCTAGTGTCGAATCTCAGCAGGCTCGGCAAGCATGATATTCAGGAATGTGATGATATTATGGTCACATAAGCCCCACACCTCATGGGCCGGGCGGCTCTGTGGGAGCGAAGATATTCTGATCGACATGTTATCTAGTTACAAAACAATTGTAAATGATGAGTTTTGTGGCTTTAATTCAACACACTGCTCAGTTTGTCATTTATTTGGTCATATATTGGCAGCTGGCTAATCTCAAGTGTCTGAATGTTGTCATGTTCAAAGTAGAACACCATCCATTCGATATTTAAAATGGCCTTGATGTTAAAGTACGGGTACATGTAATTGATATGATCCTGTTATTCTATACACACCATTTTTTTTAATTCATTAGGCAGCGTATGAGAACCTAAATTCAACCTAAATTCTCACAGCATAACCTGATTTCATCATGAGTTGTTATGATTTGAAGTTCAAAAATAAGAAAATAAAAAATATGTATATAAATATATTATACCAGTGATATAAGCTTTACCGTGATGGCGGGCATGTTTGCTGTTTCCAAACAGCTTATAATTTGTGCAGACAAACTTAAGTTGTGAGAAGGATGTCCCCAACCTAAATGTATCAGGTCAACGTGTTTGGAAATCTTTATTTCTGGACCCAGAACACCCACAAAACATATATCTATATTTTTTAACAACTAGCTACTGTAGTATATTTTACCCACCTAGAGATTTCTCTATCCAGGTATTTATGCACAAAATCACTTAAATGTAATACATGAAGACCAATGTGAAAGAGATAAACTAAACAGATATATTTAACAATATAATTGTTAAAGGTCTGTATTTTAAATCCACTTGTCTGCTCTTATTGAATCAATCCTTATGCTGCTGAATTACTTGTTTCTATTTTTCATTCATTTGACGCTGAACTTGCTTACACAATTTTCATCTTGTGATGACGAGAAACTGTTACTATTTATGTAAGATAGACAGCTTTCAAATTGCATCTCCCACAAACTATTTTATTAATTTAATCGGTATATTATGGTATTCGAATTGAAATTTGCTTGAAACTGTATATGTACGGCACCAGCAACACAAGTCTTAGCCCCTATCCTGCCAAGTTAATTTATTTAAATTTCACCCACTTGAAGTTGTGTCTAGCTGCCATGACCCACAACTTCAAATGGATGAAAATTACCCAATTTTTTTTAAATTTGAGACTAAACATTTGCGAATTCTAATGTTTACGCACACATTTCATTCCCTATATCAGTGATTTGATCGACTAATCAAACAGGTTAAAAATGACTATTATAGTGATCAGCAGATAAGGGTTTTAATATAAATACCTTTAATTTGACATTCTGGTTACCTGTCCAGAATCCATCCAAATTTACCAGTACTACGCTCAGTCAGTTTTCATAGATTAGAAAACTGCAGAAGTTACAGACTACCACAAATACTATCCCATCAACAAATATCGCAACAAACCACGAACAGTACTAAAATTTAAGTACCAGCACATCAACTGAAGGAAATTAACAAGGCAAATATATTTCTAGATATAAATCTAACTTGTAGTTTTAATGGTGAGGTGTCAAATGTCATGACTTAAATTTTGTGATGTACTGAGAATGTTGTATATATCACAAACTAGCTGCGTGCCTTCTGATATCATACAGCTTGTAATCAACATAAATCATTTATCGTTTTCGCTCCATGGATTGCTAGTTTCACAGAGGGTAGCATTACACAATAGAATGACTTATAATTTCTATCTGTTTTTTATGTAGTATTCCTTTTTCTATGTATGTAACAATGTATCTATCATCTGCATGCTTGTTGTCAGTGCATTAGTACATTCATGTCAAATCTGATGACACCAAGTATTTCTACATATAATGTGTACCTCATAAGAGCTGTTTTTTATAGTTTAATGATACAAGTAGATTTAATGCGATTTAGTGCTTTATCAAACCCGTCACCAGACTTTGAAAAGGGGGCTCGGGCCACATATGAATGTACTGCCAAGGGTGATTCAGAACTTCAATATTAAAACATTTAACTTGTCAAAGAGGAAAATTTCCAACACAATTTTCAAGGGGGTTTTACTGACACCCCCTTCCCACCACCTGGTGGCGGGCCTGTGCTATCCCATTTTGTGATGACATGTGAATATAATATCCTACTTGTATTAATTTCTAATTAAATACGTTTTTCTCCATTTCAGATTTTTTGTTTTGTTGCTCAATTAGGGTGAACTAATTGATGGCATGTCGTTATTCAAAAATGTATTTTATATCTGTAAGATGGTGACAAAATAATACAATTGTATCGTGTTCCTTGATGATCTCAGCGTGCCGAGTTATGTAAGCCTAGCTTGCATAAGCACAAACGTTTTCTTGTCTGCTAGACACCCAGAATCTCATTTCCAGAACATATTTTGCTACTAGTGGAGACTTATGGAGGGTAGATATGCCTTTTGGGGGATATAACCTTTGACCTACATTTTGAACTACATCTCTCAGCCAAAATAGCTTGGACAATAACAATCTCCTTTCCTGAGCATATCTCAGAATCGATGGAGAGATAACTTTATTATTGCTACTTTCATATCACTAATTGGTGTGGATGTGCCTTTTGGGGTTGTGACCTTTGACGTAGTCTTTTGACCTACATCTGGTTTTCAACTGTGACACAGAACGCGATTTGGACGCGTAAAAAGCCAGATGACTTGAAAACACATGGTGTGCACTCATGTCTGCGTGTAGCCTACTTTGATCATATTTTATATAAAAAGCAATAGTATTGTAGCTACATATCATCAATAAAAAGGTGTTGCTGTGTTGTTTTAGGTGATGAATTATATATTATTCCGAAGAGATGAAAATATGTATTTATCGTGGTTGAATTTTCGAGGACGCTCTGAAGTCATTTCTCTTGTCTAAATACTGATGTCAAAGAATAGATTATTAGTACAAACCATGTCTTTTACTACTGATTTTTGCCTTGGGCATTTTTTTGAAACCTTGAGTAGGCCCTATCCACTCTTTTGCAAAGGAGCTTATTAGCAAATGAGAATTTGAAAGATAGCTGATATGGAAAAGTTTATTGCGAAACCGTGAGTAGGCTATGCCCTTCGAGCAATTAGATAGATATACACATTATCTGTAGAATGTGGCTGTAGATAGGATTTGAATAATGTGCCCACAGAGGGACAGGGTGAATTAAATGTCACTTCTGAAGGTGGCTATCGAGTTGGAGCCGTGGAATGTGCATGTAGAATGTGGCTATAGTAGGCCTATTTATAGACGGAAACTTGAAAATGTATAGAGGGAGAACTAGGAGAAATGTGTGTATAAGGGACCTGAGAAATGCGGCCGACATCTAGGGATAACCTGTATGATGTAGCTGAAAACCTAAATCTAGGGAATAGATGGGACCTGGGGAACGGACTGTCGATAGACTGTCTACATGATAAACAATTACACAGCGTTGAAAATGTAGATGTTGAAACGGAACTGGAAAATGGGTCTGTAGATAGGGGCATAGGAAATATAGATGCAGATCGAATCTAAGGGATGTTGCTGTAGAACTGTAGAAGGGGGCTTGTAAAATAAAGCTATATGCGGAGACCTAGGCAATGTGAGTATAGAAGGCGATTTCTGACTTCAGCTATATGCACCCAGGGAGTGTGGCTGTTGAAAATCATCTGTGGAATGTAGCTGTAGAGGTGAATATGAGAGATATGGCGGTAGAATGGGGCTTGGGGTTTGTGAATGAGAAGAGAGCCTGGGTAATATGGCTTTGAAAGTTTATTAAGGACCGAGTGTAGGTGCATAGGAAACCTGCATATATGGATGTGGGAGAGGAACTTTAGCCTAATGCAGTAACTATGGTAACATGGTCGCAGAGGTTGCAAAATTAGGTTATTTGATGCTAGTCCTGTTGGTGAACAACACTCCTTTGACGATAACAGCACACTGATTAGGCCTACTACTAAACGTTGTGGCTTGTAATGGTTCTCTAATTTTGACTATTCTAGCGTGACATCATATTTTACATTATATTTATGCCAGATATTTATTATTAGGGCCCTACTACTAAACGTTGTGGCTTGTGATATGTCTAATTTTGACTATTCTAGACACAGACATAGGCCTACATTACTAGTGGTCCGTGATTCTAGCGTGACATTATATTTACATTATATTTATGCAAGTTCCCGCTGCTTTGAAAGTCCAAGTGTCATTTAATCTTTTAAAGTATTACAGTTTCTGTAGGCGATTGTTTAATTGATTCAAATAACGCGGATAGTGAAACGGTCTGTGTATACGCTTGAATACGCCAATTGTGATGCATCGCTCCATGGTAGTATATTTAATTTTGATGTCCGTAGGCTACACTCATTGATGTCCTGCAAGATATTTCACAATTATGTATTGTATTGCTCTAGGAGTTTTTAGGCTCGGCCGTAGGTCGTAGCCTATTAAGTTTATTTTGCCTGAGTTTGTGTTCTATTTAAGGAATAGAGGGGTGCTGTGTGTAGGAAACGGTTCACATTTCTGCATACCAGTCCTTATGAACATGTCCAATATAGCGTTTCAGATCCTTAGGTTAAGTACTTTTGTCTTTAACAAGTGTTCAGAAAAGAACAATTCAAAATTATATTTGTGGTTAAGAGCTTAAAGGGTTTTGGTTGGTATAATGCTGGACCAACTTATGGTGTTATCTAGGTAGTGGCCTTTCTGGCCACGTGGGGTGAAAGTGTATAGCAATTGCCGCATAGTAACCCATGTATACAGAGTGCTATGAGTACAGAACCCCCCCCCCCCCTCCCCTCATCCCTGGCCAACTCAGACAGCCCAGACGATCTGACTTGAGTGTGACCTCCACACTACAGTCAGTAATCCGGTGACGTCATAATGAATATTCATGTTGTTCGCACCCTCCCGTTCGTACAGCTGTATGCACACCTGTTGTCAAGGTCAGACCAGTGGCCTGACTGTCAGACCTGATGGGGCAAGATGCGGCGATGGTGGTGGAAGGAATAAACGTTGAAGATATATATTTTCACTTGTCTCCTTGGTCCTTTATTTAATTATATACTGGACATTTAGGATTCTGGCCCATGAGGAAGACCAATACAGTTATCTTTACAAAATATTGAGCCGATTTTTTGTCCATAGCACTCATACAGCCTAAAGCCGGGCCTCAGAGTTTGGGAACTACTTTTCTAGTTTATATTTATTTTTGATAGTAGGCTAAATTTAAGTACCTTTCAGATTGCTCAATGTAAGTTAGTCTTCAACATTTGCATATTTCCCTGAACCTTGTTTTACACTGATGTTTTAGCAAACTATGCCATGTATCAGGCTGCGCATATTAACTCTTCCCCCTGACTTCCCCCTGATGAAACTACCCCAGAAACCGACTTCTTTTTTAAGGAGGACCCCTGATGTAGCCCCTGGGCACAATAGCTATGCGCATACGCACATCGCACAAATTTAAAATGCAAGAGAACATTGCGTCCATGTCACTGACCCTTCTGGTGGGCGATTTTTACCCATGCATGTAATGAAATATCTGCATTGCAATTAATGCATGTAGGCCTACACATTTGAATTTCGCATAAATGCGAATTTGGTAAAGGAAGGTAGTTTTCGCATGAATGCGAAAGTGGTAAAGGAGAAGTTGAGGTAAATAATGGCGATAGTCGGCCATTTTGAACTTCATCGAGTTAAATTTTTTCAGGTGCACCACCCAGTGAAGTCTCGCATTTAGTTTTTTTAAATATTTTTGGCGAGCCCAATTGGGCTCATTTTCTATTATATGCAGTGCGAGTGCTGTGCATGTGCAGTCTGTATGTGAGTTGACACAGCAGGTCCATATTGGTCGTGTTACCTGGGCCCGGCCATCACAAGCACCTGCGGGCCCTTGGTAACTAATCATCCCCAAATGGGTTATAGCTCTGAGCATGGAGATAGTAGAGTAGGAGTTGCAACTTCAAAATCCAAAGAGTGCGGTTTGTATACCGCCAATTCCACTCCCACATATGCGCAGTGGTTTGCTTTGTATTAGTGGTGGGAGTTTTATGGTCGCGGTCTTACTGAAAATAGGGTTGGGGGATGCTTTCGTCAAGCAAGTCTGTGCTGAATCCAGATTCTGATGTGAACAACCTGACCTACATATTTGACCTGACATATGTATCACGTGATTTAGACATACAAAGCAGGGGTGTTGACATGACTAATCGACACCACGTGAGAGAAAATGGCCGCAGCTTCAACTCAGGTTTTGAAGTGACCAAATCGGTAGATTTTTCGCGATTCTGATGCATTTTGTTTTATATTCATCTATTACATACAATTATAACTTATAGTCAGGACATGGTTGAGCTTAGCTGAAATTATAGTAAGATAGATCAAGGATCCTTGGATAGATTAACATTTAGACTTGCCGATGATGTTAACAGCTAAGGTCAACCGCGTCCTCTCTTTTTATCCTGAGCATAATAATGTTTATACCCACCCCCCTTGGTCAAACCCTCCGTGCCCGAATCACATCTGGCGGTGGTGTATCAAGCCTATTTATTTTTTATTAATATTAGATTATTGCTGGTGTAATAATAATAACAATGTCACATAAAATCGAACTTGCCATTGTATGCTTAAACGGCAAGAAATATTTAAAATATGCATCATAATTAGTTGAAATAAAGTTTGAAGTAATCTCGAGCGCATGCACATCCCGCCATCTTTATACCTCTATAATTCAATCAAGGTTGGCTCATTATATCATGTGTGACCATTGCGACAGTAAAGGTTCAAAATCGTCAGAAGTTGTGAGAAATAATACATCGACAATCCCAGTCAGCACAATATACTACCCAATGCTGGGTTAATGTTGGACCACGGTGGTCGACGCTGGCCCAGCATTCAATGAACATTGGTGAGTTTTGCCGCGATCTTGCTACAACCGTGACAAATTCTGGATCATAGCGTCCCCTCTCTCATTGTAATGCGATATGTATCGCCATGCTCTGAGACGCCCCCCAATGTCGCAACCTTTTAGTGGATGAATCTCGGTCAGTGGCTTGACCTACCCATTGAGCCTGTGTCGAACTCACCTTGGGTTTGGGCCGATCGCAGAAAAATCCCCATTATGTCCGATGTGGAATTCAAACCCACGACCTCCCGACTTTGTGCCTGCAGCTCTAACCACTAGACTGCGGCAGCCGGTTTAGTTTTATAGTAGGCCTAATGGTTTAGCTATCTGGTACGGTTTTCCATATATTACGTATATTATTTTTTACACTTGTTCATAGCAGGACAAGTTCATAGCAGGACTTGGCAGCTTTAAACAGCTTGTTGTCGACAGGGGATTTAACTGTCCATCATTTCACCAACGCCCAGTCACGTGGTGATGGAAGACCCAGGAAGAGAGCAGTGTGGGACAAGTGCTGTTCTAGGGCGCACGTGTTTAGGTATTCCTTCGAGGGATCGGTTTGTCTTCGCAAAGAGTTTCTTTCTTGCCAAATTTACCACAGAATATGTGCAGGGTTGCGACGAAAATCAAATCATCAGAAATTTCCAGCGTTGCAGATGCCAGGAGTGGACCACCAAGTGCAAATGGCTGAGGAATAACTTTAAAGTTTGTGAAACACAGCAAGGATTTGTGTTAAAACCATGTGAGCTGCATCAAGCACCCGACTAGACTAGCATATTTCCTTAATTATTTTGAAATGTAATTGATTTGAACTAAGAGAACGTCTTAGTCGGGATAGGTCACTTAATAATACACATGTCCTCAGGCTAGGGAAAGTATGTTAATTTTCAGGGGGTTGAAAACAAATTACTTGGATGAATCTATGAAATCTGGTTATCGCAAACTATTAATCTGCACTATGGATACTCTTAAAGGGTGTTGGTGTCTCAACAAGTAAATACCATATCCGTCATCTTGAATTTGTGTTTCAAGATCTAACAAAATTACGAGTTATTATTGCGCTTATCAGCACAGTTTACCATGTATATTAAACGGTTTAGCGTTGATGTTTGTCGGCATGTTGATCCAACTATCACCGAGTCAGCAATTGTCGCCATATCCATAAAATGAATTATAAGGCCCGCATCGGGGGAGAGGGTATCTTTTTTTGTGAAGGCAATCCAAATGAGCAAAACACGGTAGAATTGTCTGGCAAATGTTAATTAAGATGACATTCATTATCTCACATTGAAAATATTATTCTAAATAAATGTAACGTTACATGTATGATAAATGAATTGTCTTTTTCTTACTTCGCGGGATAAGAAAAGACCAACACCAAAATACTGATTTCTGGAAATTGTTGTAGTGGATTAATTTATTGTACATTATCGTTCTTAAAATGTAAATACGTGTATAATGAATTTAAGCTAAATTGATAGCTACAAAATATTAAATAAAATACCTGATTAAAACATTAATTTCTATAATTATAGGCAAACTGGAATTAAATTATATAAATACAAATACAATACACTAATATTTGATGATTAGCGCTCCAGAAATACAATATTATATAATTATTATTATATTGTTGTAGACAAAATTAGGCCTAATCAATTTGATCCTACATGGCACATTATGATATGAATCTATTATTTTAATATTTTTAAAATGTTTATTTCATAAACTTCAGCATTGAAAGTGAATGTGGGACAGCCTACCATTTCCCATCGTATGCCGCAAAAAAAATAAGCCTACTTATAATGTAGTTATTATGAATTGAGTATTAAAGACAAACAACTGTGAGTACTTAATTGTTTTGTAACCTATTATCTACACCAGCTGAATGGGACACGCTCTTCAAAAATATATAGCATCAGCTTAAAGGGACTGGCCCAGGCTAAAATCATCAAAAAATCGGTGATTTTATTTCGGGTTCTTAATATGACCATATGATGTAAACATGTACATAGACTAGAACTGCAAATTTTCATAATTTTTGTGCTGCGCACTTACCAGTTAGACTAGATATAGAGACGAAATTCCCGCATTTCTTATTTTTGACATGGTTGTCAATAATTACAAATCAGGAATTTCGTCTCTATATCTAGCCTAACTGGTGAATGCGCAGCACAAAAATTATAAAAATTTGCAGTTCTAGTCTATGTACATGCTTACATCATATGGTCATATTAAGAACCCGAAATAAAATCACCGATTTTTTGATGATTTTAGCCTGGGCCAGTCCCTTTAATTCACTGTAATTGGTTCTTAAATATTATTAAATTTGGATCATCCCCTTTGATTTTGATTTGCACTTTCACAACCACCCCATATTATGTCGTGGTCTCTATATATTTTCATAACGGATACCCTGTAAAGACGGCATGTTCACCATACGGCCATTCTGTTCTAAAAGTTATGTCGTATGATATTTGTACAACTTTGTAGCAATAAGTAAAATATATAATCGATCATAATTTCAAACCGACGTCAATATCACATCATATTATTTCTTTTAATCGTAATACATGTAGTGACTTGTAGGCCTACAGCCTTTGGCGATTTCGCAATAATACATAAATGTGATATTATGGAATCATGTCATAATAATTTGTGCACAATAATTATATTTACCAATAATATATTGGTGATGAAAAGGCTAAGCTCCTGTGGTCTTTAAAATTATTTTGCATCCCAAGTTTCACAAATTTATAAACTCAAGACAGCTGAGAGAGAACATGATAATTTATAGAAAAAATATAATTGAGATGGCAGCTGTGATTCCATTTTACTTGATGCAGTTTTTTTAAAAAACGTCATACAGTGAACACACAGAGTGAATTTCAGGTTCAGTGCTCGATCGTCCAAAAAGTTTCATTATAAACCTTTAAAATCAGCACATTCGAAAAAAACGTTTGCCTTTTCCGGAAAAAAAGTGTGTTCTGTGCAAGAAAAAAAATTCTCCAAAGATAAAACTCATAGCGACCATTCACATTTAATTTATTACGCCTCTTAGATCAGAACGTGAACATGGCACACTATCCATGCTATCTACGTATTTATCACGAATATAGGCTATGGCTAGCCCAAAAATATCGATATAGAAGGATTAATTTCCACACGATATTTTAATGCTGCCGTTGACTTCTACAGGGCATTTACAACTTCATCACGAATCTTACAACTTTGCGGTGAAATTATTGTCACGTATGTTTGAATTCACATTATTGCTACCTTCAGTACAGCGTTCATTTTATTATTTTATTTTCCTTGACGCTTGCATCACCACTGATTGGTGTTTGCTCAGTAGGCCGAGGCCTAATACATGAATTCGAGAAAATTCCAAACTGTTTTGGTGTTTTTGTGACGGGAGCTGTAACATTATTATCAAATTATTGACCTTTTTGGTATTAGGCCGCCAGGACAACGTGCCTATCACAGATCATATTTCGAGGTGACTCTTTAGATATTTCCACATTCGCTAACGTTAGTTATTTATTAAAATATAAAAATAATTATAATTCACACTTACGTTACTCACGCAATGTTTTGATGATCATGATACGTTATCACTTTGTCTTGCCTATCTTAATATACACGATAAATACTCTCAGTTAGTGGTAATATAATAATATATAATACGTGTTTATAGGTCGTTTCATGTAGTTCTAGCCTGTATTGTTTGTAGTTTGTGATAGAAACCTCTCTGTTCTAGTAGAGAGTTGTGTGTTCCCATTTCCGTAATAACTCCATTCTTAAGAACCACAATACAATCTGCATTCTGTATGGTGGACAGACGATGTGCTATCACGATGCTGGTGCGACCTTTTTGTGCTGCGTCCAAAGCTTCCTGTACCACCTGCAAACATATTTCCAGTCCCCATATTATTTGTATTGAAAAAAAAGAAACACAATATATGGACACTAATAAAAACACAGTGTTACCCACTTGACACACGACGTTGTAGCCACGTTGAATGAACCTCGCAACAACGTAGTGTGTCTAGTGTGTTACACTTGGCTTTGTGACGTAGGCCTACATACCTTTTCACTTTCTGTATCTAGCGCTGAAGTGGCTTCATCAAGCAGTAGAATCTTTGGATTTCTAATCAGTGCACGAGCGATTGCTACTCTCTGCTTCTGACCCCCACTCAACTGAGCACCTTTGTCGCCTACGTTGGTATCGTATCCCTAAACAAAAGCAGAATTTTGTACAAACAATAGACCGATCACTAACAATTGTCGGTAAGTATCTGGTTGGTTTGAACATATTTTATTGTCCAATTGAAGCAATATAGTATGTGGTTCACCACCAGTGCCATTTAACACTAGGTTATACAATTTAAAAATGATTATTTAAACAATTCATTGATTATAAAAGATTATGTTACCAACCGCAGGTAATGAAGTAATAAAACTGTGAATGTTAGCTTGTTTAGCAGCTTCTATTATTTCCGGCATTTGAACTTCTCTGGTGTTATCGCCATATGCTATGTTTTCCTTGATGCTGTTGTCAAATAGAATGGGTTCCTGTTGCACTAGCCCCATCTGACTACGCAACCACTGAATATTGAGCGAAGGTAGGGCTTTGCCATGCAACATCTATAAACATAAAATGTAACGGAACTTTAGTCAGTGAACAATAATTGCTTTTATTAACCTATTAACCTCAATTTTTCCACACCTAACGCTTTCCTTAAAACTCATTGGCACTACCTAGGATGTTGATTTGACGTACACGAATTCGCCTGTTATGATCAGAATGGATTTCGTATAGGCCTACACTCCATTTGTAGCCTACTGTATGGGGATGAAAAAAACAGTTTGGATATGCTCTCGATATTTATCTACATAGTGTGCAAAATGTGTAACGTTATCGGTTAGTGTAATATAGATTTTTAAACTTACCACTTGTCCTATGCATTAACCACGAAATCAGTTTTAAGTATGTGTACGCCTGCGTACAACTATATGCCTATAGTCTTATCCCTTGTAAGTATCTTATATGCTATTTCACACATGTTCTGGTGATCTCTCCAATAACTGAAAAATTAAACGTACCTTTCGATGTATTTAATGATCTCTCTAATAACAGAATGATGGTACGGTACCTACATTGTAACGTCCCGTGTGAGGATCAGGGAATATCCATAATAGCCGAGTAATTCTACTTACCACTTGTCCCGTGTGAGGATCATAGAATCTTTCCAGCAGCTGAATGATGGTACTCTTACCACAACCGCTGCTGCCTACCAGCGCCACCACCTGACCAGGCTCGACTGAAATATCTACCCCTGAAAAAGAAACAACATATTTTTATGTTTATGAATGTTTACAATTACAATCACGAGTATCTTAACCCTTTAACCGCCAAATTATTCAATGTGAATTTTCACCAACTTTAAGTTGTATCTCGCTGACACGATTCACAACCTCAAGTGAGTGAAAATTATTCAGATTTGACAAAATGGAGGTCAACTCTTTTCAAATCTAGGTTGATGTCACATTTTATCTTTAACATATTTAAAATGTCGTACTTAATGTGCTAATAAATAATGAAAACCCGAATATATGCGGCACCGGCGGTTAAAGGGTTAAGAAAACCACTCAAATGCCTGCTCTCATCGTACAGTCGCCTTAGTAACATCAAAGAACTACGTATATATACGATGTGCGCATATTTTTTCACATAATTCGTTTCGTTTATTACAATCTTATTTACGAAATTGATAAGGTTGCCGTTTAATTTGCAAAGAGCAACCTGAGACACACTCGAGAAAATTATGTGATTTTATTCGTACCATGGCTGTACAGCTCCTACGTTGTTCGTATGGATGCCGCACAAATGTTTGCGAATGCCAAAAATTGTAGGAGCTGCCAATTCGTAATGTGTCCGTACAAACGCTGTAAGAATTCCGTATGAACATTGTACGTAGTTCCTAGGGTGATCCTAAAGCGACCGTACGTCCACCCTAGGATGAGAGGTTTTCTTGAGACGTTCGTAGAGTTCTTAGATGCCTACGAACTAAGCGGAATACAAAAGTTGTTTTACGACCGCCTTGAGAAGGCCACAATAAATTGTGCCGAAATCGTTGATAAGGCTCATTGTGACCAAAGCTTTTACATGATAGAACTATGTTGATAGAACTATGTAGTCCATTGTTCCGTGGTGATTGTAAGCATAAATCAATGATTCATCAAGTTGTTATTACTGGCCTTTTACAACTCTTGTATGAACGCGCTGTGTAGGCCTACGTGCAAACATTCGTACCATTGCTATTGGTCCCTGATTCGTACGACGCTCATACAGACGCATCCAGGCTACTAGTTAAACTGAAACCTTACCGAATGTTTCCAAACGCCAAAAATTGTAGGAACTGAACATTCGTACTGTGACTGTGACCCAGAATACATTAATAAGTGTGTACCTGTTTAAATGTATGCGTATTCTGTTCATACATATAATAAACATAAATGTGGTTAAATATAATTCATCCTCTCATGTTTCAATCAATTACATTTGGAATTGTATTAAATAGTGAACGGCTAGTAATCCATATTCAAGTGCAATAACTGAAAATTCTAGTATGTCATTTAAATGATGTAAAAACGTTCAGGTTTTATAATAATTATTCAAACAATTCTTATTTCACTATTATAAAACAAGTAACTGCTGGTGAAAATCCGTATGACGAGGCCTCATTCTTTTTTCCGCACCTCCGTGTCAGCATGATAATAATGATAAAACGAAAACTAGGTCTCTACTTGCCTTTTAGTACCATGATATCCGGTCTGGTTGGGTAGTTGAACATGACATTGGTTAGTTGCACTGATCCTCTAAAATCACTCTGTAAAACAACATAGTTTTTTTTAATACGAATACCCATTTTTATTGTCCGTATTGACTGGATTAATTCATAAGTATGCTTGTTTTAATTTACTAGCTGCCGCGACAGTAAATATATCCTATTGTCTATAGCAGTGCTTCCTAACCTCATACTATTTTATGTTATGTTATGCGCAAATCAATGTTGAGCCATATTATCTAAACATGGCTTGCTGTATAATTTTAGCTGGTGTCAAGTTCACAAATTAGTTCAATGATTTCCCGGGAGTAACAAAAGTGGCATTATTAGGTGATACCACATCGTACTACCTAAATTCATTGAGTAGGAGTGTTGGAATAATCTGCTTCTTGTAGATCCGGGGTGATGTGATACAGATTTTAAACATTATTTGATAAATATCTACTTTGATAAGTAATATTCATGTGTAGTATAACAAAATTTGGATGCATCTGCTATCTTTACTTAGCACATCAACTGATAACGGTAAAACAGCCATATATGACGTAGGTTCGCCTACATTTGTAAAAAATATCACTGCAATGATATTTATATATTCACACACCTCTTGCTATGTCACCACTCCCTCTTACATAATACCGATTACGGAAATCGCTATACACACAGTAGGCCTTTAAGGATTACGACGATCAACTCATATGGGCCTGTGCTCAAACTTTGCTTTAATGATGGGTCAGCGCCGGATATACCAGGCCAATGTTGCGTCAGCGTTGGTGTAACATCGGATGATACACATTGGGGATGAAATGCTACTCTATTCTATAGTTTACATTTTATTCACGCTTACGGACTATCAGCTGTCTTCATAGAGGCTGTAGTTAAAGCTCACTGGGTATTGGTCATTCTCGATAATAGGTAGCACTCTGATATTAATAATTTTCGCGAGATACTAGAATTCGCGAATTTGTTTTTCACGAAATTCGTGAAAATTAAAACATCGCGAATATTACCAGATCCACAGTGTATATTGTCATAATATTATGATATCTACTTTGAAAGAAACTACATGTAGATACAAATATAGGCCTATATGTTATGCCATCTACAGCTTACCAGTACAAAATATTGTATATATATTTACAATTACATACTTACCACTTTCTCCCCCTCATCTGAATAGCTGTCAATTGGTGGCTGTGTGTCGAACAATTTGAAAAGTCTGGCAGCTGCAACCTTAGCTTTACCATAGTCAGGAGCAAATGATGAAGCATTGCCCACGCCCATGGCACTGAACACAATTGCACCAAAAACCCTGAAGATGAAATAATAAATAGAATAACATTAATGGATGAATGAATTATTGAATGAATAAATGAATAAATTAAACATTAAATAAAAAATTAATTAAAAATTATTTGAAAAATTAATTAATTATTCAATTAATCAATCAATCAATCAATCAATCAATCAATCAATCAATCAATCAAACAATCAATCAATCAATCAATCAATCAATCAATCAATCAATCAATCAATCAATCAATCAATCAATCAATCAATCAATCAATCAATCAATCAAAATTTTAATCGTTCAAGCAACAACATTTTAGATGAGAAAACACATAATAGTTCGACATTTCATCAATAATTACATTACTTCCACGTTAAGAGGTAGAAATCATTTAAAATAGAAACTACCACGATTTATGCAGCACAATAATCTGTCTGCCAGCATTGAATGAACATGAACATGATCCGAAAATCCACATGAACAATAACTGAAGGCTAATGAGAGTTCTGAACCAGAGGCAGACGCATCATTTTTTGAATGAGGGAACGCAGCAGGGGGGGGGGGGCGGTTCCCCCCAGGAAATTTTTTAATTTCTTTTGCTGTCAACTGCAATATGACGTCTATTAAACTAATGAAACATGACAAGAAGAGACACATAGGGCCTACAAAATCAAAAGTTTGAAAATATTTAAACCTAATAATGCATTTTTCCGAAATTCTCCTGATGCGGGGGGGGGGGGGGTGCCGGTGACCCACCCCTATAAACCACCACTGGATAATTTGCACTTACTTTACGTGCCCAGGTAAGCATGACTTTCCACATAATATATATATATATACCACTGCTTTACTGAGACGCCCCATTTCCTAACAAATAAAAGCGAATTGACAGATGAGTTGATTTGGACATGTATATATATTAAACCTTTTAAATGCCCAGTGGAGTCCCTTACTCTACACAAAGTAGTTCTCCATTGTATTTGAAATAAAGCATTAATGGCGATAGTCCTTCATTGGTACGCTTTATCCCACTGGGATCGATTTCCCGGATTCGAAACTAGTGGGCGGAGCTTGTTTTTAACGTCAGAACGGGGGTTTCTGACCCCAGGTGGGGAATTTTGTGTGGTTTTAGTAAAAACTATCAAGTAGTCTGCGGCACGCAAACCTAGCCTTGCTTGACAAGATGATGTAGGGCCTACATGTACATGTAGATTGGTTTTAGTAAATGCATATATCTGTGGCGACCTCACTAGCAGATCATCGCGCCGAGTTCGAGCCGGACGGAATCGCTGATCGACGGGTCAGCACTTCCGCCCGGCTCATGCCATGTGCGGCTCGTTCATTCTATCACTGGCCTTCTCGAAAGTCAGACGTGTAACCGCGTCACACACATTCAGCCGCGTGGCTGGATAGCCGCCCCCTGTCGCACGGGACTAAGTAGCACACACATATCTGACAATGTCTGCACGAATATGGAATGAATAAAGAATGAATTAGACAGAATAACTGATTGTAGTACTCGATACGGCCAGGCTCCTGCGATAGCACTCTCGTGAGACTGGCCAAGGGAAGATGATATAATTTTTCAAACCTCATTGGATGTTTCAGATTTATAAATAGGTCATAAAAGGTCACGAAAAATTGACCTCTTGTTCATCTGTCATGCACAATTACCTGTTCCCGTTGCTAGATGTATTATATAGACAAGTTGGGAATTTCTCATTTTGGACAGTGAGTTGTACCGAACTTCGGCATGGCAGCCAGTAATCATATAGTGGCCGCCATTCAGGAGCTGGGAACACAATGACATCAGCGTGAGATTCCGAGATTATATATCTATCTGATCTATCATATCAACGGAAACAAGCAAGCTTTGTGTTATGCCAGCTGTCAAGCGCTGTCTGATTGGCCGGTCTTGAGACGCGCGACATTCAAGGTATCTCACTATTTAAAATATGAGTATGAGTTTGATTCGGGAGATAGGCCTACATAAACACCTATTTATTATACATTGAAGAGGTGCCTCGGGAGCAGAAACATTCCTACACAGAGCACTGTGCAGCCTGTTCCAACCAGACACAGACGGCACGCGTGTATCCAAATGCAGACAGCTCTCTCGGGAAACACGAGGACTTGACCCAATGTTGTTTCAATGTTGGCCCAGCGCCGTTGGCGGTGGGCCAATATTGGAACAGCATTGGGTCAAATCCTCGTGTTTGCTGGGTTCCACACAGGTGTCTGTCTACAGCCACCCTTCCCCTCCATAATATTTTCGCCAGCCGATCAGGGTACCTTTAGCAAGACAGCCGGCCAATCACAAGCTTACTACAATTCTGTGAAACTCAATGACCTCGACCTACTTTGTTTTCACCGAGCTGGCTAATACAATGAAGTATGGGGGAGGGTTCTTATATAACCTTGTTTTCACCGAGTGACGTCACTGCGTTCCACAGAATGAAGTATGCGGGATGGGGTGTTATATAACCTTATTTTCACCGAGTGACGTCACTGCGTTTCACAGAATACTTGAAATTGAGAGTGGGGGACATATGACGTCACCCATCTGCACATTTTAACATGCGAAGTAGCAGTGTCTAGGGCGGGCAGTGTAAAACATTCCCTTACCTGAACATTTCAGTGTAGTTAATTTCTCCTTTGTCCACTAAGTAGGCTCCGAGGTAGAAAGATGCGGCGTATGCGTAGAAGAGCACACTCTGCGAAAAGGAAAAGGCTATGCCTTGAAAGTTGGACTTTCGCAATGCTTTCCTGTATAACATATAATTATAAAATGATGATGCAAAACAATTCAATAATCAGTCATTAAATAATACATTTACGTACTTCCCTTTCCTTTAGAAATTAAAATCTATGATAAGCAAAGCCATCATGTACAAGAATCTGCTAATAATTTTGTTTTATGAACGCCGCAGGTTTTTATCCCTCTGTTTGAAAGTTGTTTGTTTCCCTTCTGGTCGTTTGTCTGTTCGTCGTAAGTGCGATACGTTTTCTGTTTTTTTTTAAAAATTGTGTCACTGTGTTCAACTTGTCAACTTTTTAGACAAGTTCAAAAATAACGTCATTGACTCAATCAGATTCAACATCTCAATCGGGTATTATATCAAATCCTTTTTTTAACTCACATCGCATGTACATTTATAATAACCTAGTTCTGCTGATCTCAATGTATGTTTTGCACTATTCGACTATTCGAGGCATTAACCCTTTAACCGCCGGTGTCGTATATATTCGGGTTTTCATTTTTTATTAGCACAATAAGTACCACCTTTTAAACATGTCAAAGATAAAATATGACATCAATCAGCAATGCTTGAAAAACTTGAAGTTGTGGATCGCGTCAGCAAGACACAATTTCAAGTGGGCGAAAATTCAGATTGAATAATTTGGCGGTCAAAGGGTTAATTCAATGCCTGGGCAATGTTTCCCAGAGAATTCTGCAGCATGGTCTACAACAACATGTTCTGCAAGATGTTGGTCAATATTATCGTTATCTCTTAGTGAAAATAAGCTCTATTACGTGTATGGTTTTCTCGTATGGCCAAGGTATTCCTTCAGGAAATGTTCCTCTTTACACAATGTAACAACAGTCCTTATATTTTCGATACATTCGACACCGACCTGAAACAAAGATTCCCATGATATTAGGCTGCTAACAATTATATTTTAGGCCTATAATGATAAACACAGTGCTGCAAATAATGTGTTTTAATAATTGTTAACAAACAAGTGACAAATACTAGGCCGAGGTCATTCAGGGTGGCACTTTACGGCCCAAGTCTCGTATTCTACTCCCTAATTTAAATAACAACTGAATGACGGTGGTGATTGGCCGATCTCGTCATGTGACAGGCTGGACCACTCTTCGATTGGTCGGGGGTAGAATACAAGACTTGGACCCACTTTTCAATGCTTTTGTATAAATGTGACTGCTTGGACAGAATACTTTTCAGTTTTAGTGTATTTTTTGTGACACATATTAAGCCGGTGTGAGCTCCATTTGTAACGTCATATAATAGCCGGTTGGGCCCAAGGAGTTCAACATAAAAGCTTTTTGCCGTTTCAAATTAATATTTCCCTAAAATATAAGTATATAAAAATGCGTATTACAATCTTGTTCAGTTCCAGTTTCAAGCAGATATGAAAGAGTGTGTCAGCCACTTCACAAAGGGGCAGATACACCCTTTGTTAGTAAAGGGACGTCATATTCTCACCTTCCCCGCTGCTTCAAAAGCTTCTTTAGATTCGTTGCTGCCACCGGATATCATTCTAACTTCCATGTAACCAGCACCAATAAGGAATGGTGCAAATCCCAAGATAAGTAATGTTAACTGCCAGCTGTAGACGAAGCCTATGACAAGACCAGTGAGAATGCTGGATACACTCATAATCATCATAGCGGCTCGAACTCCAGTCGCCTGGACATCACAGAGAAATAGCATTACGATTTAACCCTTTAGACCCTCACGATGCATCAAAGCATCATTTTGTATCTCTGAAGAATGACTTAATTTCCTACACCTAGGGGTTTTAAAACAAAATTTTTCATTTACCTTTTTTAATAATAACACTACATATTTTTCATTTGCCACCCACTTCAAATCATCTTTATCCACTACAAGTCGAGAATTGCGACAGCAATTCGCGGCTTGTAGTGGATGAAGGTGACAAATTCAGGCTTGCAAGGGTCAAGGTCAGCACAATTTATTATCTGTAGATTATCTTAGCAATATAATTAGTACACTCCGTAGCAGTGTGTGTGCCTACACACTGCTACGCCGTGTGCTGATTCATGCCGACTGAAAGTGGCCTTCCCCGACCCCTTCCACCACCCTCCCCCTGTATGAAATGATTACTTGTTTCATTCAAACGAAACTGCCGCTCGGGCAGGATTTTCAGCGTAACGCGACAGTGTTTAAATGGGGACAGTGTATATAATTAGTAGACAAGATAATTAACACATCGATACGCGATATTTAAGCGCATCGTAATTTTTTTTCACAGCAGTTACATGAGAAAATTGTTAGTTCAATAACATAGTGATTGTACGTACTCCTTGGACAGCTGAGGCATCTGTTGACAAGCGTGTAGTCATTGCACCAAGATTATTTTTTGGGTCATCGAAGTAAGCAATGTTCTGTCACATAAATGGAATAAGTCATCAAATGAAACTCAATTATACCGATATGTCATTGTTTTACATTAACATACATCTAGGCCTATATACTTCATTACATGGGACTCTACTTTTTTGGGGTTTATGTCAGATTATTATGTGAAAAGTGAAAGACAGGTTTGAGAGATATTGACGGGTATTTCAATAGACATTTTACCTGTCGTAGAAGCGTGTGGAAAGTCTTAGCCCTCAAACGTGTAGTAAGGATTTCACCAGACTTTGCGAACAGGAAACTCTGATAATGATAACAAAGTATCGTATTAGAAGAATTAAACATATAGCACTGAGATTTTTTTTTAATGTGAAGGGGGAGTTAAATATCTAGTGCGATTCTTACATATCAGCATATTCCTACAGTTCGCACGACCAATACCGTGAACTATTGCAGTAAATGAGAGTGAAAAAAATTTAGCCAGTAAAGATTTTAAAATGATTAAAAAATGTAGTTCACGACAGTGGGATATATCAGTGGGCTAGCTGATTTTATGCAACGTGTCAGACAAAAGAGGGCGTATTTTAGCACACACATGTATTCTCGAAATCACTTAAACTTAAAGGATCGGTCTCATCAAAACAGGAAACTAAGATTCATCTGAAAAAATAAAACTGATCCCTGTCACTGAAAACAAGGTTGAGTAGTCATATCACCGCTTGATTTGACTCTATTAAGATACCAGGAATTACAAATCAGCCAGTACAACAGTTATCGTTATATCTGTAGTGTGGTTACCTACCACCACGACTACGTGTACACACAAAAGAATGAACCAATATTTTCAGTTTCAGGCGCAGGTTTGTTTGGAAATGAAATGAAAGGAATCGGGCTTAATGCCACCTTTGTGCACATATTATAGGCTAAACTGGGACAGGAGAACCTCTCGAGGATGGTGAGATGATTGAGATGACACTGTCCTCCAGACACAGGATTCGAAATTCGAGCCCTGGCGGTCTGAGGCCGAGCACGCTACCTCTCGGTCACGGAGGCTCCCCACAATACTGACTTTCCCACGTGGACGGGGAAGAAACATTTTTTTCAAACCGCCGAGACCGGAAACCGAACCCCGAACTCTGGCGTGAAAGGCAGCGATGCTAACCACTACCCTAGGGCCCCCGCCCAGGTTTGTTTGGACCTCTGGCACCGAGAACGCAACGATCCAACCATACACTGATTAACAGTGTTATCTTCCAGAGTGGTAGGCTATGACAAACTGCCATTGCAACTTTGCAGATGTCTTACTAATTCAATAAGTTTACACTTGAAACTCCCTTCTACACTATTTCTGCGTACGCCCCTTCGTTCACAAGGTATAAGTTTACTGGATCTACCTACTCACCTGACTGAACATGGCAATACCTGCCACGACCCCAATCACCAAAAATAGAATGGAATACAAATTGGCTTTCTTCTCCAATTCGTCTAAATCTGGTATAGAATAGACCTATTAAAAAAATCACGATACAGCTTTTATTAACACACATCCTCTGATGGTCAGAACTCAAGAAAGTCTTTACGTTTTTATAACAAGATGGTGTGTTTTAACAGTTTGGCATATAAATCTGAGAGTTATGTTTCTCAATAATATCTCCAGTCTAGATGTGTCACATTTGACTTTAGCTATTAAGAAAGCGAACCAACTTACACCAAGAATTTCGGCAAAGATAACGGCAAATGCTGGTTGTATGACTCCAGACACAACAGAAGCGAAACATCCAGCTAAAATGTATGGCCATTCAGTTTTATTTAAGCTTAACAGACGTGTCATTTTTGGGTCGGGCAAGTCTTCCTCCACCTACAATATAAATACGAGTAAAATATAACGAAAATATCATTAACACATCGAAGCAAAATCATAGAATGTTATGGTGTAAGTGTTAAGTGCAAGTGCCATAAAGATATGTTCGACCGTCACCATGTTCTAAATTACAAAAAAAAAAAAATCAGAAATCAGTGTAATCATCAATGGAAAATTAGTGATTTAATGTACAAAATAACATGAGGATGAGATTACTGGGCACGGAGTGTGGTTGTTATCATACAGGAAAACAGTCTCACGCAATACTACCGTGCAAAACCAAAAGGCGGTAACAGCTGCTTACTTGAAAAGTAAGCCGTAACTGCCTATTGGTTTTGCAGAGCAAATTAGGCAACGATATAGCACATTGTTATGGTGAAGTTTTGTTCAAGTAAAGAAGATTTTATCAACTGACAATATTGTCAACACAACGTCAACACAAATTAAGACCACCAGAAAAAATACCGTGCAAGCACTCAAACACCCTCTATACTCGCAGACCCCGAAAGCCTATATATGCCAGGTTTCAAGGCATTCACCTGAAAATAAGAACGATTTATTGAAATTGATAAATTAGGATGGCGAACATTGCCTCGTTTTCGGTCGCACATGAAAACGAATGATGCCGACCCAAAAACATATACCAGGTTTCAAGGCACTATTGCGAATTTTCAACAACAACAAAATAAAATCGCAAAAAAATTGCCAGCTGGCGGCCATTTTGACTATCGGTAGAAAGCTAACAATCTAATCAGGTCATTTCCATACTCATGGGTAACTTCACATTAAAATTAGAGAGATCCAATAAAAAAAAATTCAAGTTATTGCGTTACCACGGAATTTTAAGATTAATAAAATCAACATGGCCTTCAGAGCCTCGTTTTCGGTCGCACAAGAAAACGGATAATGCCAAAAGGCTCGCGGACCCCGAAAACACACACACATATATCTATTATATATATTAGGTTTCAAGGGAATTCTAAAACAAAATTAAATTTTGGCCGAAAATATAATCAGGTCATCTCCATACTCATGGGTAACTTCACATAAAAAAATGGAGAGATGTAATAATTATTTGTGAAGTTATCGCGTTAAAAATATTTTTTTTTGCATCTTCGACGTCGACCTATGACCTTGACCTTTGGCAAAAAAACTGCTAGAGGGGTTTAATGTTCGTGTGAATTATCAATTCAATCTGATGGACCATGTTGGCGTAATAGCCAAAGCTGGCGACAAAGGGGACGACAATACCCCTTCGTTCCCAACGGGCCGAGGGGTAAAACGTGGTGATCAAATATGCTAACGTTGTTATCGAAGCCTTTGACTTGAGGCTCGGGATTTTGAATGGTAGAGATTATCATGACCAATAAGACGCCTAAGATCTAGGTCAGCCGATTTAAATATAGTCCTACCTCTTCGTCCAACTTTCCTGGTGTTGACTTTTTTAAACCTGTAGCGACAGTAGGACCATCACTTCTTACAGATAATGCCCGTTTCACAGACAAGTTGTCTTTCTTTTTCAAAATTGCTGTCTCTGCAAAATAAAGTTTGGGTAGAAAAACATCGATGATACAGTAAACTAGGCCAATAGGCTGTATTTGTGGTTTTAACGTAGGCTTATGGTGCGCGGTAATAAGGGACATACCAGAAATATTACTTCGTGCCACCGTGAGGACCGAACTGCTATAATGTGATCTGTGATAATCCATCTTTACTCTGTCATGTGATTTGCGGCACGCAATCTTGAGCTACGCTCTGCGTAAATTGAGACCGGAAGGTTTTTAATTATCCGCGGAAGGTTTTTAATTATCCGCGGAAAGTTTTTAATTATCCTCGGAAGGTTTATTTACTTATGAGGGTGATGGCCAACCATACTGGACTGATGCAGATGATGATAATCATGTATCCATTCTAGCATACTCATAGGTAGGCTTGCAGTTACATCATTATTTAATCATCATCAGATCATGGGTACGAGATGTTGGATTGATGCTGAACCAGCATCGCAGACGATGGGCCAACATTATTACAGCATCAGGCTAGCGTCTGGTGAATGCTGAGATCACAGTGCCCATGTCATATACTATCTGAAATCTGCCAAACTAGGCTATATAATATGTCGGGGTTCGTGATACAATATCTGACCTTTGATTTGTCATAAAATGACATGTCATCTATTAGATAGTATCTCGGTTGACTGAAGGATGATAATTCGTCTACTCTATAAGGTGTGTTTTTTCATTGATGATTGTGAATATTTGTATATAAACAATATATTCAGCTGTTGAAAGATATCAGCAAAAACTATTAACTGAACTACAATATTGTTGTTTTGGAATATAAATGACAATATATTTTTATCGTTTATCATGCTCAGCATAATTATTTAAATATGTAAATCATCTTCATTCATTACTGAATCTAATTATGTTTTTAGCAGGTTACCTTCGCTGGGTTCATCAGCTTCTTTTGTCTGCAAGAATGAGAAAACTATGAGCATGATGAGGGATCATAAGGAAATGATATCTAACTTGTTGTCAAAGTACATTTTTCCACGTCCATAAAAAAACATTTAAATGAAGAATAATCACATGTTCTGCGATGTAAGATGGTTTAATTCCATAAAACGGAACAAATCCACATAAAACACGGTAAATAACTGATACTGCTCAACTATTATGGTAAAAACAAATGGAGTAACAATCCCGTTCTTATACTGCGCTGCATGTGATATACATGTAGGTCCCACAAAACTGAACGTCAAGTGTATAGTGGGTTAAATAAAAAAAACTGTCTAGAATGTGACACTTCATACCATGCATGGTGTTGTTGTATGTGCCGCTAGGAGTCACTTAGTAGGCCTACGGTCACAAGTAGAATTACTCTAATTTGTTTTATATATTTGTCATAAATTAAAATAAGTCATATTATAATATTTTATATTTTTATAATATGTATAGGTCATTTTTTCAGGTTGTGGCTCTCCACAGCGAAACATAGTTTTAAATGATAACATTCAGGATAGGCCTATATATACTGATGTTTATAGCTCACCTGGTTTGTTACTAATGTATTGTAGATACCACCTTGTTTCATTAGCTCAGCGTGACTTCCTGTTTCTGCCACAACACCTTTATCTATTCCACAGATGACGTCAGCATTCCTCACCGTGGATAGACGATGTGCAATCACTATAGTAGTGCGACCCATGCGAGCCTGTACGATCATATAATTAAAGCTATAAAAGCACGTAAAACTTTGACTTGTAGAGCTATTTATTGTTACTTTTATATTGCAATTGAAGATCCAGTCAACTGTAGTCACCTGGTTAATACATATAAATATCCAGGTGTATTAAACACCCCAGATTATACCCCCTGAATATTATACCCTATGATCTCCCAGAATCTACCCTGGGGTAGATTCTGGATTATACCTCGTCGTAGATCCCAGGGGCTCCCAGAATGTACCCCTCCCTCCCAAGATCTACCCCCCCCCCCTTTTCGTGATTTGGTGAGGTGTCTTCGGATCCCAGAATCTACCCCCCCCCCCCCAGAATTCTTTTCAACAAATTTATATGTGCGACCCTCCCCGAATCTACCCCTCCCTCCCAAAATATATTGTTCTGAGTCTGAATCCCACAATATACCCCCTTTTCAAAAACTATAATATTATGCGTCGCTCCCAGAATCTACCCCTCCCTCCCAGAATATACCCCCCTTTCTAAAAACAACTATATGCCATACTCCTAGAATCTGCCCCTCCCTCCCAGAATCTACCCCCTTTTCAAATTTATATGTGCGACCCTACCAGAATCTATTCCTCCCTCCCAGAATATACCCCATTTCAACAACTATATGCGACACTCCCAGAATCTACCCTTTCCTCCCACAATATACCCACCTTTTCAATAAATTTATATGTGCCACCCTCCTATAATCTACTCCTCCCTCCCAGAATATACCCCCCTTTTCAACAACTATATGTGATATTCCCAGAATCTACCCCTCCCTCCCAGAATATACCCCTCTTTTCAACAAGTATAATATCATGTAACGCTCCCAGAATCTACCCCTCCGTCCCAGAAAATACCCCCTTTCAGCAACTATATACGACACTCCCAAAATCCTTGCTCCCAGGACTGGAAAATAATTATATATATATTCATATGTAAACATTGTAGTGAATCTATAATATCTTTACTATCACTCGGCAAAATTCATCCCCTTGAATTAGTCTAAAATATCGATTTATTATATCCTAAATGATACGTTAATTTGGTAGCAATGTTTTTTCGACGTATTTTATTTCTAGCCCAAGAAAACAGTGGTTACAAATGTATAAAAAGACACGTGTTGACTGTACAAGAACGGTCATAACCCGAGTGGATCATACATTTTGCTCTGTCATACGATATTATGTACAGTAATGTAAATACATAACTTGTCTACGTGCAGAATCGTGCAAAGACTGTATTTACGGCCAGGTAGGCCCAGTCTCATAATATGTGCCTTCTACTACCCACTCCCGCGGACGAGTTTGACCTGACTACATCACTAACCCTGAAATGCTAAGTTTCTTATCCAAAGAGGATATTTAGGCCTGTCATTATAAACACTGCAGACAAAATGTTGTGCTCCTGTCAGTATTATCCAGTGAGATTATCTTAGTAGGCCTATAGTTATATTGTATAACCCAGTAAACACAAGATTTCAACCCAATGTTGATGCGTGTCGTTGACAGTGGACCACAATATCAAATCAACATTGGATCAATCCCTTGTGTTTGCGCACCCAGTAGGAACGATGACCCTGTACTGGGCTCATGTTGATCCACAGTCCGAGACGCTGTCCCAATATCAAACAAACGGTGGTTGATATTGTCACAATATGTCTGCTGGTAACATATTATATTACACCCAACAAGCCCACACTAAGACACATAAAAAGAACGCAGATCCAATGTTGCTTTTATATCTGTCTGCCCTGTGAACAAGGCTGGCATGGCCTACCTGGTTCATTGTATTGACATAATTGGGTAATATACGTGAAGAGCAACAGCTGTCTAGTTAGCGGATGTATCATGTCAGTCAAAGGTGGGAGAAGAAGTGCAAGTGGAACAGAGATTTAGATTCCATCGCGACGAAAGTACGGTACACCGTTGAATGCGAATTATACCCATGCAGTAGGGGCAGATACAGGGCCTGTACCAACATTTTTTTGTCGGTCAATTTAGGGGACTTTTTAGAATTTTGAAAAAATCAGGGGGATCTGCCACTGCTACAACTGCAAGCAACTATACCTTGTCCAATGCCTCCTGAACAATAGACTCACTCTCCGTATCCAAAGCAGAGGTGGCTTCATCAAGAAGAAGAACTTTGGGATCTCGTACCAGAGCACGGGCGATAGCTACCCTTTGTTTCTGGCCTCCACTTAGTTGGGCTCCACGATCACCCACAAGTGTATCATATTGCTACAAGAAATGTACAATAATAATTTAGAAATATTTAGCAAGCGAAAGAGATATTAGTATTTAGTCTAATAATAAATGTGCCACCTTATTAGGCCATCTAATTCTACTTTAATTAGTGAGAATTTTTTGGATTCAACAGAGAATATTGTACTAGGCTAAATTATGCGTTTAATAAAGAATGTTTGGAAAAAATGCTATTATCGTGTCAGTTTGAAGCATTTAAGGCATTTCAACTGTTTTTTCTCAAATGTAGCATCACCTGTACATTATGACAGGCCTAGTTTATCGTTTTTTGTTAAATTTGTATGTTTATTATACAGATAATATAAAATTATTAGACATAAAATAGTAAAAATAATAAGAAATTCCAGGTATCATCGCATAATAACCAATAAAATTGAAACATCCAAGCACAATTATGTAAAAACAATATATCGTTAGTTTGTCATTATCACGTCGTAACCCAATTTCTGTTTCTAATTGTCGTAACAGTATTTGCCGCGTATGAATTCATTACCTTCGGCAGTTGCATGATAAAATCATGAGCATTGGCCTCTTTTGAAGCAGCTTCAACTTCACTCATGGTCACTCCATCGCGACCATACATTATGTTCTCTTTGATGGTGGTAGCAAATAGGACAGGTTCTTGATTAACCACTCCGACATGCTGACGTAGCCACGATACATTCAATTCACGCAAATCCACTCCATCCAATAAAACCTGGCAAATACATATTATGATGAGCATACGGAATTTCTGGGGACCCGTAATATGAATACAAAATCACCGCAAGCGTATGTGAAGTAATTAACCCTTTAGGTCCTCACGATGCATTAAAGCATCATTTTACATCCCTGAAAACAGACTTAATTTTCCTACAACAAAGAGTTTTAGAACTTTCCATGAAACTAATTTACCAATACATGGCAATTTTCTTTAATTTTTAAACCACATCAAATCATCTTCATCCATTACAAGTCGAGAATTGCGACAGCAATTCGCGGCTTGTAGTGGATGAAGATGACAATGGTAAATTCAGGCTTGAAAGGGTTAACATAGAAAACCTGGCCCAATTATTTTACCCCTTCTTTAAACAGCAGCTGAATAAATGGCGGTGCGTGGCTGATTCCTCGACCCACCATGTGTTCGAGTCACTTTTAGATGGTCAGGAGTGGACCTAGGAAAAATTCCAGTATCCATCGGAGTCCCGAGAAGCAGATCCCTTGCGAACAGTCATATATCTGGGGCTAGGTACGAGGTTGCACTGGTTGTATACAATGATGTACCGTGACGTCCACGGGGTACTTTTAGCCAATTTCTGTATATTTGAATTTCCAGGGGTGTTTTATTCCATTGGAAATGTATATTCAAAGGTGTGAAAATGACATCTCCTGTTTATTTCAATAGCTACAAAATATACCAGCTGTAGACGCAACGGCTGCTGTGATCAGTCTAAAAATGTGTAGGCATATTTAAGGGTGGGATTTAATGTCTTTTGGGCCAAAACTGTATATTCAAGAGAGTTGAGCATCCAGCCTGCACACCCCACCTGTCGTTAGTGCATTATATTTACATTCTCTGTGATTTTGCATGATGTAATTCATTGGCAATGGCTTATCAAAACAAATTGTGGCTCTGCGATTTTCTGTGAAGATAACGGAACGTTTATTATCGTCTAAATAGTTATACTAACCGTTCCTTCGGCAGGATCGTAGAAGCGCTGTATAAGTTGAACTGTAGTACTTTTACCACAACCACTTGATCCAACCAGCGCAACAGTCTGCCCAACGTCTGCTCGAAAACTAAGACCGTGCAATATCTGTCAAGGAAAAGTCATATTTTAATGCTTCCATTTGTAAATTGTTATATCGTTAATTTCAAGTAAAGTTATTTTCTTGGTGGTAAAACGCTCGACAAAGTCAAAGAGCATTAGCCAAACAGTATGGTATTACTGAGCACATACTCTCACATAATCCTACTATTTCATTATTTGCTCTTTCACATTTAGTCATATCAAGAATAATTGGTTTATAGTTGAGGAGAGCACATCTATCATGTAAACTGAAATAATAGATTAAATTAATACAGCTAATACAGTCTTACCTTACTATCAGGACGAGATGGATAAGTAAAATGCACATTGCGAAACTCTACGTTCCCTTCAATTTTATTTAATCGACGACCTTGTTTAGACCAGCTGTCAATAGTAGGTATCTGCGGCGAAATTCAAGCTAGATATTAGAACCAAAAGTATAAACGGAATATGTGTGCTGATACCTGAAGCTCAAAACAACATGCATGAACATAATTATTCAGATGAACGCTATGTTTAGAGCACAGGGTGTGAGTATTAGTTTCTTACTCACGTATTAATAATCCTCTTGTAGCCGTTAAAATGTTTTATTGGAAAGCAAAATGTCAGTTGACATGGTTGAGCGTGATATCATGGAAATAGTGTTCAATCAAGACGAAGGTGAAATAGAAAATTGCAAAAGCAATAATAAGAAGGCCTACGTTTCACTAGATTGAAGTTGTGTATCGCGATCACGAAACATAATTCAACTATGAAATACCAAATATGATCATTATGGCAATAAAAAACTAGTACAAATGTAGTAAAATTAGATGTACAGTACATTACTATGGTATCGCATGCTATTGCACGCTATTGTAGGAGCAGAAATATGACTTTAAAATGATGTCAATCATACGAGATATAGTAAAAAAATAAGGAAATTAATGGCAATCAGTATAGATTATATTTAGCTAGTTTGGTGACTTGTTGTGTTTTGACACCTAATATTCTTATCGCTATACAGCTGTCGTCGTCCTGAGCACAATTAATAATGAGATTCGTATCGAGTTCCCGCCTGTTATTTTACTCCAACTTAATTAACTCTTAAGGTGACACAATCAGGCTAAAATCATCAAAAAAAGCTGTATTTTATTTTCGCTTTTTAATACGGCTATGATGTGAACATGTCCATAGACTAGAATTGCGTAAGTTTTTTTTATTTTGTTGTTGCAAATTTACCATATCTCGCTTAACTGCGCAACACAAAAAAAACTGTTGCAGTTCTAGTCTATGGGCATGTTTACATCATATTGTCATATTAAGATGCCAAAATAAAAATACTGATTTTTTGATGATTTTAGCCGGATTGTGTCGCTTTAAAAATGTACTATACCTGGTCAATTATACCATATATCGCATAACATGCTCCTCTTGCAGTGGCGAAGTTCTGCACGTTAGGCGCTGCAGTACCCAGAGAAAAGGCTCCAATCAGCACAGCAATGAAAACCTAAAGTACAAATTTATGTAATACTGAACATTTCACTTCTTGCTATACTTTTAGAGGCAATTGCATCAGTAAATATTGCCAACTGGTAATACAATATTTTGATTTTCAGCGCAACAGTTTTTCTCCAACCGCAACTAGTGTTCGTGAAAAAGTTAAGATCAGTATCATAGTCAAGTGTAACATGTAATTCATATCACTTTATTATGTAGACTACGTATCACCGTGTACGCAGTTTAGAAAGCAGTGGTTTTGTGTGGATTAATATCTGTCATTATTTACAGAGGAGAGATCGACTAATCCCTACACTATTGGCTATGTCAACCCCCTCAGCTCAGGCGTCTTTGAGCTGCTTTCACATCAAAATATATCGAAGTGAATTTATGATTTTAAAAAGATACTACAGTAATTACCAGGTTCTGTGTGTAAACATAGAATATATAAGGAGTATTTTATAATTAATTTACGCTGCCGATTGCGTCAGTGGTGACAGCGTAAATGAACGCAGCGTGTGTAGGAGTATGACAGTAGTTATATTACTTACAATGAGGATGTCGCCAGGTGAGTACTCATTCTTCAGGAATAGTTGTGTTCCATACCAGAAGGCTAACGCGTATGACGCGAACATCACCACATAGAGCACACCCATAGATAAACCATTCGCCATTCCTTTTTTTACACCAAAACTCTGGGCGTCTTTCAAATTTGCATTGTATCTAAACAAATAAAAACAATGTCTTATCAGTAACCCTGGTCTTCTGGGTACGTTACTGATTGTACTGCTTTGTTCTACTTATGATTTATATTACTCGAAATCTAAAATGCTGTGCTGACCTTAGTTAAATTTTAAACAGGCTTAAAATCGACATGAATAACATATACATACAGGTGTGTTTTTATTCGTATGATAAAATAAATTACAAGTGTCCACAAGAAACTCTTCACATCTACGATATAAATATCTAACTATCACAAAACAATCAAACAATTTAAACAAGCGCAGATCAGCTTAAGAATTTCGCAGCAGTCTGGCTTTGATGCAAGTGAAGGGGCTATAGCTTCATTTACACTGGTTAAATGTTCCAGTTCTCACTGTTCTGTTGTATAAAGAATTGGAAGGCTGTTTTACTGTGGTCACGATCTCGTATTATGTGGTCAGCGTTCTGTGGGATGTGAGTAGGTAGGGCCACCACACCATTCACCGCCTTTTGTACATCATGCACAGTCTTAACTCTATTTATTTTGCGTCTTCAATCAATATCAATCGATAAAACTTCAATAGCGCCTATATCCTCCGCGGACCGAGCTCGGAGGCGCACAAATCCTTGGCATGACCACTTGTCATAATCCAGGCCACAGTCAATATGGAGTCGGGCTACTGAGGTGCTAGGGTGGGAAAGCCACATGAAATAGGTGGGATTTAGTTGATTTTCGGAATGTTAAAATTGTTCGGGCTTTACCTATGGGCACAGGTAAGACGTCCCATAAGGCTGGACCAGATATGGAGGAAGCTCTCGCTAGACCCAGTCTTTTTTTTTTTATACGGGGGACAACAAATCTATTTGAATTTGTGGAGTGTAGATATTTTAAGCATTTCGACCGAAAAAGTAAGTCAGTCAGATCTGCGGGTTAGTTGTGCTTTATGTTTCGAAAAGTTATTGTGCATATTTTAAAATGAATTCGAGACTTTACAAAAAGCGAATATAATTGTTTTAGAATAGGATCTGAACGACTAGAACGTGGGGCATTGGTTATCACTCTATGACAAGGCAGTTCTGAACGCGTTGTAATCTAGCGATATCCTTTTCTGGCATGTTGTGGAAGAGTGAGTTACAATAAGCTAACTTGCTACTGACCAGTGCCACTGCAATTTGTTTGGCAAGAGCAGAGGACAGACTTTTTCGAATTCGACGCAGGTCATGGATATGATAGAAGCATGACCTACATGTTTGCGATATGTGTTTTTGGAAATTTGTTTTGGCTGATGCAGATGGATTTGTGTCCTGGCCTAGAAATAAGCATGGGAAATTATATAAGAATTTTACTTGCCGAAGTGGGCGGAGGCCCTAGGGTAGTGGTTAGCACCGCTGCCTTTCACGCCAGAGTTCGGGGCTCGGCTCCCGGTCTCGGCGGTTTGAAAGAAACAAAAATGTTTCTTCCCCATCCACGTGTGAAAGTCAGTATTGTGGGGAGCCTCCGTGACCGAGAGGTAGCGTGCTCGGTCTCAGACCGCCAGGGCTCGAATTTCGAGTCCTGTGTCTGGAGGACAGGGTCATCTCAATCATCTCATCATCCTCAGGAGGTTCTCCTGGCCCAGTTTAGCCTATATGTGCACAAAGGTGGCCTAAAGCCCGATTCATTTCATTTCTCGCCGAAGTTTAGACCCAATGAGAAGGAATTCTGTCTTGCTAGGGCTAAGCTTCAGCTTAGACCCTGTCATCTAGGCCGTCACACCAATGAAACAGTGTTGCAGCATCTCAAGAGATTCCTTAGCGTTTGAAACTGATAAAGACATGTACATTTGAGTATCGTCGGCATAAAGATTGTGGTTTGTGTCAAAACTGGATATAATAGCGCTGAGTGGTGTAGTTTATAAGATAAAAACATCACTAGTCCTAGAACAGAGCCCTGTGGGACTCCATATGAGAGTGTGAATTTATCTGATAGAGTTTCTTTATTTTTTGCGGATTGGTGCCTAGTGTTCAAATGAGAAGAAAACCAAGTTAGAGCCTGCCCAGATATTACAAACCAATCTGATAATATAAATGTAAATATAATGTAGCATGGTCAATGGTGTCGAAAGCAGTCGACAAGTCAAGCAGGGTCGGAGCTGTAAATTCAACCTTGTCCATACTAATAATGATATCGTTATAATTATACTTCTTTAAGTAGCGCCGATTCTGTGGAATGATGTTTCATGTAGGCTGATTGCAATGGATTAGATATGTGGTTACTTTTCATATGAGCTTGCAGCCGATTTGCTACTACATTTACTAAGATTTTGGAAATGAAACTCAAGTTGGATACATCCTGTATTTTGTCAGCTCGTTTTTAGGTCGAGATGTTTTTTCAAGTAGTAGTCTGACATAAACGTTCTTGACATTTCAAGAAAATGTAGTAGTTTCCATTGAAATGTTGATTATGTCAGTGATGGGATTTAACAAGTGTCGAGACAATTTTTTAGCACGCTTGTAGGAATGGGGTCATAATGAGCTCAAAAATAATAAGCTTTTTAATTTCATCTTCTGTCGCACGTTCAAAAACGTTCATTTTGGATCTAATTTCTGGTTGCTGAACTGATGGGATATTTGTTAATTTATCTAGAAATTTGAACATATTGTTTCAATTTTATCCACAAAATATTTAGAGAAACAGTCACAAAGTGATTTTACTGATATAAAATCTTGCAGATCTGGTGAAATTCTGTGCAGGATGTTATTTATGGAGTTCATTGGCAATAGGGATTGTCCGAATTTTCTGAAATAACACCAGCTAAATATTTCGATTTGGCTTTTGTCATCATTCTATTACACAGATGGCACTGACGTTTGTAACGAGAACGATCTAGATGTGTGCGAGATCTGCGCCACGTTCGTTCGACTTTATGGTGAAGGGTTTTAGCCTTTATTATTACCAGAGTCATCCATTGAGTAGGTGATTTTTCTTTTTGTACTTACAGAAGCGTGTTTGTTTAAAATAGAGCCACAAGGACAAAGTAAAACTGTTGACAGAGTGCTGATTCATAATCAATTTTGTTTATTTTTCTTCGTTCCATTTCGTCTTAAAACTGTCAAATTACACGGTAAGGCAGGCAGTCATCTGAGAGACGGCATAGCTGACGTGGTGAATTATTTTTTAAAATGAGAAACAAAATAGGTCCAAGTACTGACCCTCGGGGTACCCCTGAATCAACATCTCTTCATCAAAAAGCGATAATGGGGAACAGTGTCCAAAAGCCTTGGAAAAATTTAACATAGCTATATCGACACGTCTTCTTCATCGAGAGACGTCAACATGTCATGTTATCAGTTGGGATTCACAGGAGTGACGGGTGCAGAAGCCATGAGCATTGCTTTTCGGTTAAAATATATTGTATGAATCCAAGTGGCTAAGCATGTATTTAACAATGATATGTACAATACAAGAATCGTGCAATGCACGCAAGTAAGAGAGACTGCATGGCCTGTAGTTTGAGGCTGTATACCTGCTTTTTTAATGTTGGCTGTTAGCCAATGGAAGAACGCCTGCCTTCTGTAAAAACAAAACTGCTGATACTGGAGCAGTCGAAGTTTGAAGATGCATTGTACAATGCATTGTACATCTACATTATATGTGCATGTACTAAAACCAATCCGACAAAATCCCACTATCAGATGTCAGACAAAACCCGCCGGTTGTCAAAAACAAGCTCCGTCACCTACTTCGAATCTAGGACATCGACAGAAGCACATTAAAACTTTATTTAAAACAAAATGAAGAATTACATGTTGGGGACTTCGCCTGGCCTTTTGATATTTACTTGTGTACATTAACATTCTCCACAATTTAAAATTTATATTAGTCTCATAGTCATGCTAGTGAGCTCTGTGCGAGATCAAAAACAACTATCACAGAGTTAAACCTGATTCATTTACCAACTACACATACTATAGTTCGACAAACAACGTGGATACTTCACCACAAGGAGTGGAATAGAACGAGTAGTTGTAGTACAAAGACACGTCGATTTTGCAGTGTGTGTTTTGTAATTTTTAATTCTTCCGTTTTCAGATGAACGTGGAGAGAAAAGAAGAGAGCTCACATTATACTCTCAATGATAATAAGTATTATAGTACCTGTTGCATTCTTTCTTCTCTCCACCGAATGCCACTACTGTGCGTATGGCTGCCAATACCTCTTCTGCAACAGCCCCTGCTTTAGCGTAGGCCTTCAATTCTTTGTTCGTCATCGTTGCACCCAACTGTTACATAAATTTCGGCATAATATGATTTGTATATGTAATTATAGAGAGTTTAAAATGATGATATATTATTTTTAGTTCAACCAGTATCATGTGTGGTAAATTTTCTATGAAAATAATCCTGTTGCATTTCACAATAAATCATAGTAGTAGTAGTAGTAGTAGTAGTAGTAGTAGTAGTAGTAGTAGTAGTAGTAGTAGTAGTAGTAGTAGTAGTAGTAGTAGTAGTAGTAGTAGTAGTAGTAGTAGTAGTAGTAGTAGTAGTAGTAGTAAAATTGATTATTATAGTATATACTTTTTATTAGCTAAGACAAATACGACATCGAGCCATTTGATTAAAAGTTTGTGGTTCGCATTAAAGCTGGTAAAATCTGGATTATCTCTGAAAAGAATAGACTTTCAACTATTTATATATATCATATTTCATTGAAATGTGTATCTTATTTTTATTACAATATGATTATACACACACGTTACTCTAGTGGTTTAACGAGACAGCATCATCTACCAGTTTCAATATGGAGAGGCAAAGTGCCACATCTCAACATCGATAATAGGCGACGTTCGTATCTCGGTATCTTTAGTTTTACACAGTAATCTATTATAAGATTGATTTTAAACATCTATTTGTCCGCGATTTGTTGCCATTTAATATCGGTTGTTGAATAAAACAATTCCATCAATTAAAAACTTTTTAAAGTGTAAAATTATTGTTCTGCCGAATAAACTGATAAAGATGGCTTAGTTTAATTTTTGCATTAAAAATTAAAAAGGAATATAAACAGTTCAATAGACATCAGACCTGGGTTCAATTCCGGAATTGATCTGGAATTAGACATAATTTCAAGTCTAATTCTAATAGGTGGAATTAAAAAAGAAATCCATTTTTTTATTTTTTTCAAAAAAATTCAACACAAATGCAAGAGCGTCACATTGTAGTGGAGGAGGGAATCAGTTATTGTGAAAGTTGCACAGGCCTGTCACAGAGGGGTGTGGGGTGTTAAAAACACCAGACCGGTCGTTTTTCTCTGAAAGCGACAACGCACTCCCCGTAAAATTGATACATTCATGCGGTGTTGTTCTAGTATTGTCAGCGTCTGCAACGTTGGCCCAGTATTGAGCCAGTTTTGGTGAATGTTTCATGCTCACCAGGGGTGGTTATGCTTCTATGGAGCACTTCCCAAAGTAAAATATTTCCATAAATGTACACGTAGATATTATTTCATTGCGTGTATTGAGCAGCTCCACTAATTGAAATTCGAAAAAAATGGTATAATAATATAAATATAATGTTTACGTGCAAAGGTAATCGTTTAATTTAAAAATTTCAGTTATTGACACAGGAGCTGTTGAATACTTTAGTAATAATATACACAGTACATACCCCATATTAATTAGCGGTTAAATATAGAGGCGAATTTGTTGTCATAATACTTATAAATTCTATAGGTTATTGGTATTATATGACGATATATACCCAATACACCAAGCGTTTTGATATGTTTTATCGATGCAACTTGGCTCTACCATCTAAGTACTAAAGTCAATTATTCTTCTGTCTGAGTTTGAGTCTTTGTATTTTAATTTCTGATGTGTTTACCAGTCGAATTACCTAAATAATTATATCACAATATAAATATTACAGACCTAATATAAAATTATTTATTCAATCATGATATTTCTATCAATCAGTTAAATTTGATAAAGCACTAAATTATGTCAATGAACTCTAATAACATGACAGAGGATACAAAGTGTTATTAAAGAGTAAAGAGGTGGGATGTAACAGAGGCGGGGGTATGGTTAAGTTAACACTGTGTTAAGCGTGACAGTTTTCCAGCTCTGGCATAACAATACAACACCACCAGTTTTAAAAATAAAACAACATGGAACTTGTTATTATCTGACAACACGCATAATCTATTTCAATGATTCACTGATGATTTTATGTCTCTTTCGATGTTAGTTCAGCTTTAATTTCGCGCGATACTTTATTTATTTATTTGTTTACGCTACAACAAATATACAGAGATTATACAAAATGTCCAATCTAATGACCAAGAATTTAACACGAAGTTATGTCAAAATACATGTCACAATAATTAGTTTATTTGATTCTGATAGATTTACCACTTATATAAAAATGCTTTTGCATATAAAATGTGTTGTTTATTATTCTCACAATAAAATATTTTGTGCCTGAAATCAGATAATTTTATAGCATATTAAAAAGGTCCGGAATTAGGAAGGAATTAGAAATTAGGAATGGGAATGTGAATTGGAATTATAAAAAAATGAAAATAAAGGAATTGGAATTGGCCTCGGAATTAAAAAAAAGGAATTGGATCAGGAATTGAAATTAAAAAAATGGAATCGAACCCAGGCCTGATAGACATTGACTAACATAAAATTGCTTTCTGTCGAATACAGCATTCGGGCTGAAAATGAATGCTATAGAACTTGACAGCGTACCTTGCTCATGAGCGAAGCCGACAAAACCAGTAGTGGACTGACAGATAAAATGACTAGTGTCAGTTTCCAACCATAGATAAAGCCGATAATAAATCCAGTAAGAAAAGCAGAGAACCACTGAAAAAACAATCCTAGTTTTGCTCCTATACCATCCTGAATCTTCTGGACATCACTGCAAACGAGAAGTTTATATAGGTAATTTGCAAATTTATGATATAAATTATGAGTTCTTTTGGAAATAGTTTAATATGTTTACTTGCAATTGCATGATCTATGTATGCATGTTTATCTTATTTACCATTTTTACGATATTATACAAATTGTTTCGAATTTTGAATCTAGTATATTGAATAAACTGAACATCTGTATCAATGTAAATATGAAATAAAAACAACTCACTCCGACATTCTTGTATTGAGTTCACCTATTTCTTGTGTATCAAACCAGGCTATTTCTTGTCTCAGAATGGCTTTGAACAGAGCGGCGCGTATCTTCTGTGTTTGTCTTATTGCAGCCATCTGCCAGAAAGCTACTTGGCCGTATCCGAGTACCAGAACAAAACACCCCAAACCTGAAATATAAAGAATATTGATCATAAACACATTGAATACTATTACAGGGCATCGATAATCTGCATACTGCTTCATTTAGTCATTGTCTAATTTTGGTCGTGGAATCATTATTCTTGTGAGACGACACTGAAGTAACTACATTCAATTTTTCAGGTCCTTCAAATTGATAAACAATTGTCTAAGTAATTAATAGATTGTAGGCCTAATGTATTTTTTCTGTCTTCATCAAATAGAAAAATAATACTTCAGTATGTGTTTTTCCTCACATATTTTAAACTAGCCAAATTAACCCAATCTAATACAATATATTTGTGAATTGCTGTTTTTCACAAAGGTAATTGTTTTTTAAATCGCAGTATGAATATATTGTGAAACGAACCATTATACAGGAGATACAGACAGCTGTGGTGTAACATAGTATTTTGCCTTATACATGTAACATAATGTAATTGTAATGAAGGGGCTACACTACCCCATGTATTATGTAAATAATTAGAAGCCTACAATGATTTTTTTTAAGAACAAGTAATACGTTAGCACACTGATATTGACCGCTAAGCAATTTCTCTTCTCAATAAAATAAAGATATGACAAACTTTCAGTTATTGTCTAAAACAATTTTTGAAATAATAATTCAAAAGCACACTGTCATAGCAGAAACAGCGGTGCCGAATATTCGAGCAGTTATAGCGATAGGTATAAAGTATCGAAATGAACGGATTAAAAATATGACATAAATCATATTAATTACAAAAAATATATCATAACAAAAATTGTAACATGCCATTACCTATGTAATACAACGCAAATCTTTTCATATCGTCCAACAAATTAACTTCACAGGCATCATCACCCTGTGGAGAACTGAAATAGAGATAGATAAATTAAAAAAATATATAATAACTAAATGTATATGACAAATGAAACCTACACTATGTTAAACAATAAACACAATAAACTGATATATACGTTACCGTATATCTTATTCCATTGTACCTGATATTTGATATCAATTCAATAGTTACTATGGATATTATTCCACTGCACTTGTATATGTCAGTTTTAACGTTACTGTAGATATTATTCAATTGTACCTGATATTAGATGTCAATTTAACCCTTTAACCGCCAAATTACTCAATTTGAATTTTCACCCACTTAAAGTTGTGTCTCGCTGACGCGATCCACAACTTCAAGTAAGTGAAAAAATTTCAGATTTGACAAAATGGAGGTCAACTCTTTTCAAATCTTGCTGGTTGATGTCACATTTTATCTTTAACATATATAAAATGTGGTACATAATGTGCTAATAAAAAATGAAAACCCGAATATATGCGGCACCGGCGGTTAAACGGTTAAAGGTTACTGTCTGTCTGTCTGTCTGTCTGTCTGTCTGTCTGTCTGTCTGTCTGTCTGTCTGTCTGTCTGTCTGTCTGTCTGTCTGTCTGTCTGTCTGTCTGTCTGTCTGTCTGTCTGTCTGTCTGTCTGTCTGTCTGTCTGTCTGTCTGTCTGTCTTATTTAACACATAGTTACTCCTTTGAAGGTGGATGATTGCTAACTGATTTTTTTCTTACTTTTAAAATCTTGCTATAGACCTTACGTGCAAGATTCGATGGTTTTGATAGCCGTAATAACTACCTGGTTGCCGTTAACCCGTCTATGCAACTGTCATCACTAACAAAGCTGTTGGTCATCTCGCCCAGTACAATGACCATCAGTGGTAGAGCAGCACCATGACACAGAGCTGCTATGGTGCCAACAATCATCAGAATGCGATCCGTACAATTAGAGAACCGAAACTAAAACACCACAAGAAATACTCATTAAGCGGCAGAATACAAATTATTCAACCGCATCCAATTATCCATATTCATGTAGTGCCAATTTACATTATTCGACACCCCTGTGAAAGCAACACATTATGTGTATTAATAGGGGTCTCTCAACGCAATATTTTATATATTGCACTCTATTCTTCTTTTAGTCTAATTTGTCTAATAAATCAAGTCTGGGTCTAAAAAAGCGAGCTCTAGTATTGTACTCTACTCCATAAGGGAACGGCAAAAATAAGCTATTCATGACAATTGAACAATTCCGTTGTTATTTAACCCATCCAAGCCTGAAATTACCATTGTCATCTTCATCCACTACAAGCCGCGAATTGCTGTCGCAATTCTCGACTTGTAGTGGATGAAGATGATTTGATGAGATTTAAAAATTAAAGAAAATTGGCATGTATTGGTAAACCAGTTTTAAGGGAATTTTCGTCCCAAAACCCTTTGTTGTAGGAAAATTAAGTCTGTTTTCAGGGATGTAAAATTATGCTTTATTGCATCGTGAGGGCTTAAAGGGTTAAATTGGAGTAGATTACACTACTTTGACTGATTATATGTTTTTCATTTAATCACATATACAATGTTGTGTAGGTCAGGTACTGTTATATTAAACAAATTGCCACATACCGTTTCGAATACGCCCACCATGTTGACTGGCTCCTCTTTTTTCTTTTCTTTTCCTCCCTTCTCATCCTTATCGACTGAAGACGTGCCGTTCTCTAGTACCTGGCCATTAGCCATGCCAGGATCTTCGGTGATGCTGTATCGCTGCTGATATTTCGCTGGCGAGTCAGTCCTGGTCATATCGTACTTGTCTGGCATGTTGGAATCAAGCTCTGTTAACAAAGATAGTCTTAGAGTTTTACACACTTTCCCTTCGATATCTCACTATGCCTACAAGAGAATTGTCACAGACCTATTTGTATCTCCTTATAGTTTAGTCGACGACTTGACCGCAATTTTCTTTGAGAAAACTAATTTCAGTGAATGCGGTGCAATAGAGAAGTGCTCCCAATACATGTCGAACTGTTCCCGATTATACCAACTAATCTTAAAGTAGCCTTTTCATAATGACCTAATGAGCACCTCGATTTTGAGTTGTCTAACATTTTTTCCAGATGTTAAGGGTTCTTGAACAGAGGATATCATGTGTAGCCATGTGTATCCTAAATAAATAATAAATAATAACATCTGTATCCTGAATAAATGATACGCGCTTTAACGCTACCAAGTTCGCAATAATCAGAATTTCATACAGCCCATTTAGCATTTATTTCATTACAATATGTAACGTAGTACAGTTAACGTAATGTAGAGACCAATAAAAATGGTTCTAAACTCAAATACAATGTGTTAGTGAAGATTTGGGGCGTTAACTGCAGGTCACATAACCACAGCTATAACCCACTAGGCACACGACGTTGGTGCGACGTTGAATCAACGTCAATGACGTTGATTCAACGTCGCATCAACGTCGTGTGCCCAGTGGGAAGCGGCCTGGTTACTCATTTAAGCACATAGACAGGTCTATAGATCTGTGGACGGGATAATTTGATGTTTCTAAATCTGTAAAATAATTAACTCTACAACATTATCTCTCACTTCTATGTTAAACAATCGATGCATAATTTATTTATGTCAACAAAATATCTATCTATCCCTCATCTATCTATTTAAAGCATTAAAAAACCACTAGGGCACAAATTATAGCATTCTTGGCTTGAGATGTGAAATATTGAATAACTGATAATAAAAACACAGATATTATTTTAAACCCAAAATCTGCCAGAAAGCATAAACATATATGTTTAAAAATTAATACGTTTTACAAGTCTGGCAAAATATAGTAAGAAAAACGCAAATTATACATTATTGTCACAATAATTAATCACGTGCAGCGATACATTATTTTCTATAGCTTAGCACACGATGAAATGTTATTTTTACCTGTGTAAATGTAATGTAATGATGCGATAAACGCGCCATAAGATAATCACACTGCACCCATACATTGTTGTATTGTGCGGGATTGTTGGATGGTTTGTCTCTGATATCACATGCTTTTGTTGTGAGCCAATCACACAGGGCAATACAAAGCGGGATGTTTGGTTTTAAAACTGAAATTTGTTAATAGTTTTGGTCGCATAGAAGCTAGTATCTAAGTGATTGCCCTCCACACACATCTCTAAAAATGGACAATCACATTGCATCAGCACATTGCGATATTAATAGGGAGTGATTGTGCTGCAGTGATAGATAAATATGTATACTGACAATATATCAACTCAACATTTCAACGAAAAAATGTTTTACAAGTGAAATGAATAATCTGAATAATATCAGAATTATTTAAATGTATATACTGAAAAAAAATTATACCCAACATTGTCGTGGTCTACGATTAGTACATACTGAGTAAAAAGTGAATCAAAACTATAATATACATACTGCGATAGACTGCTACTAAAGTGAGTGAAACTATGTGAATCGTGCTCGATGAGCTACATGTATATCGTGCATGCTATCATAGCACCAGTCTGCTACAACTAAAATTAGCTATATAATATAAGGATAAAATAACAATAATTCAGTCTCAAATGGAATAAAACTTTTTAAGATTCAGTTGTTTTGGGCAGCAAAAACACTGATTAAAAATGTAGAGAGACGTGTCGCTTTATTATGAGACTCCATATTGTGTTTTAGTGCGCCTATGATGAAGGATTATTCTAAAAGAACAGTTATATCCTAATCGAATAATACTCACTAGGATTATCATTGGCGCCATCATCATCTCCTTGAAATGTCATAGAATAATTAGACAGAAGATAATTTTTTTTTTTTAGAAAAGTGTGTAACATTGCGAACAGATTATGAATGCTGTAAGGTGATGTATGACATATAGCAGTAGTTATTGTATGATATGTTAAAATCTGATAAATGAAATGCATTCAACACGTAATATCTCACTTTGGCATTACAAAGTGGCGGATACACCCTTTCATATCCAAGGGGCCGACGTATGGATAAGGTGATAACAACGAAAAGTAGTTGTAATTGCCTTTTTTAACTTAACAATTAAAATTGTACAAAAATAGAACATACCTCCTAAAAATTAACAAATCATTTTTTAATACTTTATTTCAATATATGTCGGTTGCTACAGTCTAAGGCATCACAGACTGTAAATTTATTTCAATTGTAGACGAATTATCGATAAAATAAACTTGGAGAACATCAGAATAAAACACAATTTAGAGAAAATAGCCCATAAAAATAAGATTTTTTTAGCTGACAAATCACACAATTTAAAAACGTTTAGGCTACCCCATTGCATTACACATGACTCTGACAAGTTTCATCCTATATTTGAAACTTACGATCACAACTATCTGACTATATATTAGAATCGTTTCGTGTACATTTAAAAAAGTATCATTTACAAAATATATAACGAAAAACTGCTGGAAATATCATTTCTAGTAATTTTTCAATCTTATACTCATGAGACGTCATAATAACCATCATGATGACGTCCCCAATCATGACAACTAATTTTACATGATAACACAAAATATTTTAACTTGTCTTGTCATGGTTTCCTTCTGTAAAGGGGTAGACATGAGATGTTAAAGGCTAGCGTACTGACATATTGCCCTACCCTCATTACCGAATTTGTCGTTGCTATGACAGCCGATTTTACACATGCCTCAAAATCACAGAAATGGTGGGTAATGGGTCGGATCTAGCTTTTCAGTGAGGGCGGGTTTACATAATGACAAAAAATATTTTACTGTAAAGGGGTCGTGGGGGCCGCCGCCGGGAAAAATTTTGATTTCCAAAGGCTTTCTCATGCAATCTAAGGCATATTGGGCACTGTTTCACACTCAGTTTATCACCAAATTATAAGGAAATACCTAAATGAGGTGATGAATTTTTTCTGAGGGGAGGGGGTTTAACCCCCCCCCCTTGGATCCGCCACTGCTAGTGGCGGTATAAGGTGTAGGGGGTGTGATATTAATATTGTTTACGTAAGTTAAAGGGACATGCCCAGGTCTAGAATCATCAAAAAATCGGTGATTTCATTTTAGCTTAATAATATGACCATATAATGTAAATATGTCCATAGACTAGAACTGCAAAGGTTTTTTATTTTTTGTGCTGCGCACTTACCAGTTAGGCTCGATATAGAGAGAAGAAATTCCCCTATTTCTTATTTTTGCCATGGTTGTCAATAATTAGAAATCAGGAATTTCCTCTCTATATCTAGCCTAACTGGTGAATGCGCAGCACAAAAATTAAAAAACTTTGCAGTTCCAGTCTATGGACATGTTTACATCATATGGTCATATTATTAAGCTAAAATAAAAGCACCGATTTTTTGATGATTTTAGACCTTGGCATGTCCCTTTGAGGGATGAGAATGGGATGTTGAAAGGCTGGCTTAATGACTACTACCATTGTCATATAACTACACAATTGACAGAAAATAGGGGGTGGTAAATAATATAGTCGATTGTTTTGTCCGGTAAAATGGTGGAATTGGATGTTGAAAGCTGGCGTAATTACTGATGACCTCAATAATCATCTTGATAGATTAAGGTCAACGTGTAAACAATAATCCAAAAGACTATCAAGACGTTTAACGTTACTTCCGATTTAAAAAAAACCGCAATCGATAAAATACAATATATTATTGCTTGAAAATAATGTGATTTATACAAAATCGAATATGCCTACAACTGTATTCCAGTAATGTCTATTTTTCTATAAGATATAAAACTTATATATTTTCAATGTTTTGCAATTATATTGTTAACATATTTTACTTCGATCTGCGTCAGACAAAAATTAGCAAACAAATACTTCTTTTCCTAAAAATGGCCCTAACTCGACAGAGCTTAAAGCATCGACCCTAGTGCAGTGTCGATGTGCTTACGTCACATATTAAGTATACATGGACGTATTGTGATCTTGTCAAAGTTGACGATGAACAACATTTTTTATTTGATTGTCCTTCGTGTAATGGTATTGGAATTCCAAACTGAAGGAAATACTGCCTTTAATAATTGCACAAAGAATAATTCTATGTTTTGCCATGTCTCATCATACATGGTAATCAAATTTTAACAGATAATTGTGTTCTAATGCCTTAGAAATAATTCTTTAATCGTTCATATTATTTAATAACTGCGAGAGTTTATTGCGAAAGTTTACACAATGACTACATCTGTAACTATATTTGACATTTGTGCTACATTGAAAATGTGACAAAAAATGTTCACATATCCACACATGTTATCTTCTTCCCTCCTCCCCCAATTTATAGTAGTCTAATTTAAAATAAAATATTAATAATTTATATGACAATTCGTATTTCATAAGTACGTGCATCATATGGGTATATTGCAATACTTGCTTATAGTGCTTGTTACATGCATCATACTGTATTATCGATCAGACACGGGTGACTGATTCTTCGTGCTGTAGTATTCATATACATGGGGTCTAGATGGGTGAGTAGGCCTCCCATGTCGATTTAAAAAAAAAAATGAATTTCTTATTTTTTTTGTCACGACAGAAAGAGCAGCCATAGGCAAGCCATGCTTATTGAATATTTTTAGATAGTCATTAAAAATTGAGCACAAACATAAATAACTTTTGCTACAATCGTAATTGTATTCACTCTACTGCACAAAGTCAGTGTAAGATTTCCCTTTACGCTAAGGCTCGTGTCAGTTTGTCGAATTAAAGGTATGCGGACCCCTATCGTACACATATAATATTATACTTTCTGCACTAACATAACATTACGATAACTGACTATATTGCTTATCCTATGTATTACCTCGATCAGGAAGATCTAATTATGTTTTGCAGCTATATATCATGTGTGAAACAAAGCCATAGCAATAAAATCTGCGGTACAGGATGCGAGTTTGTTTCTGGTGGTTTGGAAGCCCCGCTCAAACACGTTACCTCTCGGTCACTGATGTTTATTAATTGGTAATAGAATATAGTAATAAGACAAACTACCAAACATCAATTATGTCCCTCTTATTTTAGCAGTATATTCACACAATGTTAAATTGCATCGGGATGTGTCTGTAATATCGGGATAGGCCCTATGTCCTTAAAGTTAGGCATGTATGCATCGGAAATAATTTTTTTTTTTTTTACTGAAGTATCTCATGTTTGTTTTAATCATTAGATACCGATATGCAATTGCCGCGGGATCCAATCAATATATATTCCATTACCACAACATTAGGACCATAACCTGTCTATATCCATGATTACGACATGGGCGATGCTCATAATTATTATGCTGTAGTCCTATCTTGTTTTCTATGACGACATACAATTTCGTGGACTAACCTTTATTTTCTATAGTGCCAACTTGATTATTCTTCACAATTGACATATGTGTGATTAAGTGGTGCTAGTAGTTAAATATATCACGTCCATTTATTTTTTATGAATGTCCGAAATGCTTTGATATTTCCTGGACTGTGACTGTGTCGTCGGTGTTTACTGGCACACTGATGTAATCTGACGCACAGCTAAGGGGGTTGTTATATGAGCCACTCTCCTGCTGAGCTGGTGGGGTGAGAATGAAATAAAACACGAGACTCAAGCGCTCCATATTTGTCACAGCGGCTGAACTTATCGAACTTTATTGGCGTGTTAAATAATGTTGCTGTAGAGTGTCCTTCAAAGCTCACATGCTGGGACCTTTTCGGCACGAGCGACTGATTTTGCATTCTATTCATTAAGCAGTGATTTAAATTTTTACTGACTTTAAATGTAACATTACACCATTACACTTTCTTTACAGCGATGCTATTTTTTAAATAAAATTTAACAAATGAATACAAATTTAAAAGTGGATCGGCATTTATCCTTTGGGAAATAAATTGTTATGTATATAAGTATATACAATTGAGAACTAACATGTTAATGTCAACAAATAAATACTATGCAACTATGCATGGCTACGATATATTTAATATTTATTAAGGACAATTTATGTAAGTAAAAAAACACAAGCAGTCACTACGCATATATGGCATACTCGGTGACCCACTTAAACCAATCGAGACAAAACATTTCAAGAACCCAATGCTGATATATTGTGAGCCCACCATTCAGAGTCCCGGAAACAAAAACGCCACCATATCTGGGCCGAAATAGACTCTAGAATGCACTAATTGAATTCTTAGATCTCACAATTTTTTGGTGAAGTATACCGGATACTGACTTGCGCCAACCGTGGTGTGTAATTTATTAAGCAGCCATCGCCGAGGTGGGCTGCTTACTGTATTCCACACGGTCCGCCGCCACCGCCACCGCCACCGCCGCCGCAGTTATTTGTTATCAACATAGCTACTAATCTATCAATTTCTGCTTCCTCATGCTTCACACAGCCATCACATACCACTGGGAATTGTTTTGGTGACATTTGATCCTCATATCATCAACCCTTTAATTACTATACCCACTAACGAAGAAATGCTTGTTAGCGCTTTTCAGAACAAAGTTTCCATCAGATCTTCTTTTAATTTGACAAATATGCTCAGCTATGTCAGCCAATGACCTGAATAACTTTTGGGAGCAAACAATTGCAAAATTGCCGTTTAGCGGCCATTTTGAATTTGAGTAATTTTATGATATTTGCGTAACTCAATGCAAAATACAGACAGGCCTCGGAGATCCGTCCTCCGATGTTCCGTCTTCTTCTACATTCGTCTTGGTTTTGATGGGAACGGATCTGCCCAATGTATTTTTGCTTCTATGTTCCGTCATTCCGATGTCCGCCTCCGTCATTAAATTTCGGGGACGAAAGGTTTAATTCAATGAATAAGTGTCCCGTTGCTCCGTCACGTTGTCCGCCTCAGTCATCAAATCTTGGTGACGAAAGGATTAAATCAATGCATGACGTAAGCGTCTCTTTGTTCTGTCACGGTCAGTCACGCTAATTGTGTGAACGCCACTTGCTTGTATAGTGATTGTGGCATTGCTTATGTCCTTTTCAAAGCATTTCCCCAGCGCTGGCTAAATGCACCTAACGTGTAAGGGATTAGTGGGGGGCTAATGAGCAAATAAAACCCGGCAAACACATGTTCATGATGTGAGCATTGCTTTAATGCTGGGCCACTGCCTTTGACACCGCTCGTTCTACATAACACTTCTTGACGGCAGTAATATGATACAGCTCAGCAAACACGACACGTTCACCCAATGTTGGTACAATGTTGGGCCAGTGACTGAGACTATGGGTTCACATTGTACCAACATTGGGTGAATGTTTCCCGGGTCAAAGCCACGTCTCGCACATTGAAACAATGTTCAGTCATAGGCCTGATTGGCACAATGTTTAATTTCGTGTGTATACAGCCGCTAGTTAAGCCGATAAAGATTAATTAATTTGACCTTCAATACGTCTGGTGTAGATATCAGTACCGAAATGTTTGATTTTGTTAACTAAATCTATCGGTATCTAACAATTTGTGTTAACAGATCGTAATTATTCATGCCGTCATCTACGTTGAGGACATCAATTTAATAGATTAGGCCTATAATCTAAGCCGTGAATACCTTGTGTCTCGGTTAGCAGGAAGTGTCAACACCTACTTGAGCGTTGAATGGTTTACCATTGTGAAAAGAACAGTATGCAAAGCCCTACAATAACAGGAAGACAATAGTCGCACCTCCGGCAACAAGAAAGTCGGAGCAGTAAGCCACCCGCCGAGTATTGACATGTACGGTGCTATACACAGTGAAATGTGTTAGATTTGATCGCGGCCATCTGTCAACACCTGAGTTGAGTGATATTGCTTGGAGTCATTTCGTCTACCAAATGAAAACATTATTATTCGGTTAAATTAACAATTGAAACAGATTAAAGCAATTAATACTCCTTTGTTCTTTTACTGTGATAAACAGATTAAGTGTATAAAACACAATAGGCTTATGGTAGTCATTCAGTTTCACCATGTCTGAAAATCCATGCAAACGACGACGCATTGACCTCAATGGAGATAAAAAACGAGAAATTTGTGTTTACAAAGACGCTCATCCTAAAGCTGCGTGCTCTGATATTGCCGCTCATTTTGCCAAAGAGTGGGACGTGACAGTGGGTCGCACAAAAGTGGGTGATATTCTACGCACTAGACACTACCTCTACCATATCTAGAAAACAGACATATGTCACCGATTTTTTCCAAAAATAAAGTCAGAATGTACAAATATTATTTTAAAAAATCATGTAATTATATATTTGAAATAATAAAATCATGCAATTATATATTTGAAATAATAAAATTATATTTGTACCATATTTATGTTGTTATTTTGTTCGCACAACCAATACACGTACTAATATAATAACATTACAGTATGAATTAAATATATAATATCCTCGGTTCCAACACAGGTTAGAGGGGGGTGGGGGAGCTGCTTCGAAACTCTGCCATATTCGAAGTTCCGTCATATTTCTTGGGAACAGATGATGACGGAACATCGAGGTCTCTCTGTAGCTGGACCATGAATATGAAACAAAATGTAAGGTCTCACATATGGATAACCCATGACAAATTTCGCACTAATAAAATCCAAAATGGCCACCAGTCGGCATGATAGCTGATCTATTAACTTCTGCTTCCTCATACTTCACATAGCCATCACATACCACCTGGGAATTTTTTGTGACATTTTGATTCCCATATAATCAACCCTTTATTACTAGGGCCACTAACAAAGAAATATTCGTTAGCGCGTTTCAGGAAAACGTTTCCAGCAGATCGTCTCTTTATTTGGCAAATATGCACAGCAATGTCAGCCAATGACCTGAATAACTTTTGGGATCAAACGATTTTAAAATGGCCGTTTAGCGGCCATTTTAAAAAAAATTTGAGTAATTTTGTGATATTTACGTAACTCAAAAACAAAGCAAAATAGCTGCACCATGCATATAGAACAAAATGTAAGGACTCACATAAGACCACCATGACAAATTTAGCAGAAATAAAATTCAAAATGGCCGACTGGTCGTCATTTTTAATTGTTTTTTTATCATTTTCTCGGAAATCTTGCATAATAGCTAAATCTCAATTTCAGCAAACTGTTTACTATAATGCCATACCATGGGAAAAAAAACCTTGAGAATGTTTGGTAATCTGTATCAAATTTAACGGAGGCTGCTTTCGTGTTCGTTTCCGAACAACTTTTTCTAGTTATTATTTCTAGTTAAAAATTGGAAGCGCCGCGTCAGCAGTCATATCCTGGCTGGCTCATCTGAGAAAATCACAATTTCCCAGCAAACATAAAATATTTGTATAACATTTGTACAACGTCGGCCGAACGTCTTCGACGCTACGATTGCCATTGATTGATATTGTGTGTTGCTATATACAATATATAGGCCTGTTTATTTAGGACATTTTGATAAATATGCAAATGAGAGAAACGCTATTCACCCAGTTTCCCAGTTTAGTATACTATGCGGAAATGTTTACGCGCGACACAACGACAAATCAAATTAAGTATGTTATGATAGATAATTATTTTATTGACGAGATGAAGTCAATGTGCGTCATATACATATTAGATAAGAAAACACTCATTGATTTACTATATACCACTGAATATATATACTATGTCATCGTGTTAAGGAATACATGGCTATCCATTAAAAGTGTTTTTTTTCTACTAGTCGAGACTACATTTCTGAAACGAAGCCTAGAAAAAGGTCCATGCAGACATCATTAGTAGAATACGGAGACATCCTCATTCTTATAGGAAATTTCCCGTAGAATGCGAAAATCACTGTATCCAAGCTGAAATATAGTCCGATCACTGTCAAATTAGCCATTTTCAAAATGGCCGCCAAAAAGTTACTGTAAAAAATAAAATCATAATAACCGGCTTAAAAATACATTTAAACGCTATATTATTACTACTGTATTAGTGCCGAATGTACTGCCGGCACAATTTGTACTTTTTTGCTCATATAAATTGTCCAAATTCAAGATGGCCGCCAAAATTGCTAACAAATCGTGTTTTTTATCATAACTTTCGAATCACGCAAACAGGCAAAGGTGATTTCACTAAACCAGTTGAACATATTTGTGTTTAGTAAGATTATCTATCTGAGAGTATGGCAAATGAAATGGTAGTGGTGGAAAAGGTCACCAGAGGTCATTCAAAGTCATCATTCAAGGTCATTTCAAAATTTAAGGGTGATTTAAATAAAAACTTTGACCAAGTTTGTGTCTGGTATCATTGGAAAGGTTATCTATATGGCCCGTGGGAGTCTGACAATGGACATTGAGATGCTGGCAATGGTGGGATTGAACACCAGAGGTTATTGAAGGTCACTAACCAAGGTCATTTGAAGAGATACATTGATTTAACTGTGAAGTGTGATCAGTCTGTGTTTAATTATCTATATCGGGGTATGGGCAATGGGTGATGAAGTGTCAGTAGCAGTATTATATGTCCCCAGAGGTTATTTTCAGGGGTGCAAATTCAACTAAAGGTATCACTAGCCAAGAGCCAAATCCAACTAGCCCTTGCCATCTTTTACTATTTATTTGTAAGAGAAATCCACTAGCCCTTACAATATTCCACTATATCGGAGTATGGGAAATGGGTAGTGAAGTGTCAGTAGCAGTATAATATCCCACTGGGCACACGACGTTATTGCATCGTTGAATCAACGTCACTGGCGTTGATTCAACGTCGCAACAACGTCGTGTGTCGATGGGGATGTCCCCAGAGGTTATTTTCAGGGGTGCAAATTTGACTTAGGGTTTTACTAGACCAGAGCGAAAGCCAACTAGCCCTTACCATCTTTTACTATGTATTTGTAAGGAAAATCCTCTAGCCTTTACAATATTCCACCAGCCTCGTTTTATCGGGCTAGTGCGATTTTGTATCTTTAATCTTAGATCATTACCCAAAGGAATTTGAAGTGATAAGCGGAATTTAAGTGAAAAGTTTGACCTGGTTTGTGTCTGGTCTCATCTTTGAATCAGACGCGGGATGTAACTGTTCATCTTCATTTGTAACATCTTCTTCCAGAATCAAATTACAGACACTAATAGAGTATAGCAAGAATTGATAACACAGAATATATAACTCGAAATGCTGTAAAATGACCAAATTAAATGTCGCCTGTGATAAAAACTATAGAACACACAGCAACAAAAAACATATTAATTTGTAGATTGGAATCTCGTCTATATGTTGGACTTATGTTTTTACCAGTAGCTCATATATCTGAGGGTGTAGCTCTTCCGAAAGTAGCCCACTCTCAGCTTTTTTCATCACCTCCAAAGCCATGTGTCGAGCGCCCATCAGTACTACAATTTCCCACCAGTACGCGCCACAGTCTCTAGTTATGCACATTTCCAATGAGGTCTATGTTTATAAACAGATCTGCTGTGTCCGGCAGCTGTATTTTGTTATTCTCCGCCACTGACCATCAATATGATGATCACGTGATGCCCCCCTCCACCAAACCTGTATTGTAACAAATATTGACTTAAAGCAGCCCCTTGGGATAACATCAATTTTCGTTTTTAGTTTAGTAATGAAGTAGTGTATCCCCAAGATCATGATTTTATTTTTTTCAGGATTTTTAGATTTTTAAAAATATTTTTTATCAACATTTCTATGAAACCGCTTAAAACCCAAACAAACTTTTGTACACCTAAACACTTGCTAAAGGACGGTTAAATGTTCCCACAGCATTGGGCCATATGTTGATGCATTCGGCCCAGCGTTGGGCAGACAGTCAGTGTTGCAGGTGTATCACTTCATGTCCTGACTTTAAGACACAAATCAGACACCAATTAGCGGCGATTGCTTTGATCTCCCCGTCCAAGACGTGGGAATATGTGGTGTAAAGTTCTGTATATTGCTGACTTGTTTTGTTTACATGGCAATATACGACCTGGAAATTTAACTATTTCACTCTTTTTCGGTGCTTTTAAATTGTTTTTTTGACTTTTTTGTATTTTTAGTTCATATCAGTAGGCTATATAGCTTCATATAAGTTAAATTTTCAAAATTGACAACATTGAAAATGTCTCATCCCAAGGGGTCCCTTTAACTCTTTCAGCCCCACGAGCCGTTCAGGGCGGCTTTTATAGGCTTTATAGATTTTCTCTCATTTAGTAAAGAAGTAACTTACAAAAAATGAAAAAAATTGAAAAAACTGATATATGCCTTTTAAAACGATACTGAACCCCTTGGATTGTGGCAGCTTATAGCGGTAGGCCTACTACCTTATTTTTGTTAAATTATTTTGAAAAATCTATTTTAGTTAATTTGCCGAGAAAGAGCAGGTGATGCAAGCTCACAGCACAAGCATGCTGGGAATGCAATGCTGTTTTGATGTTAGGCCAATGAGTGGACCACCATTAAACCAGCATTGGGTCAGTCTAATGTGGCTGATATGAGGGTACATTATATCAGCTGGCATGCAGTTAAATACCCAGTAAACGCGGCATATCGGCCCAATAATGTCTTAGGGTTGGCTCACCTCCTGCAACGCTGATACAACAGTAATCCAGCTTTAGGGTTTAATGGGCATTGACTTGCGGGTGGTTTGTATGTAAGTTAGACTCGTTTGTCCACTCATTGTACATACAACAGGGACATCTTCATCAAACGGTGCGACATGGATATATATTGCAGGAGCATGTGTAATCCCGTGGGAATTCACTGGTTAAAATATGCCACCTATATGAAAATTTTCAGAATGGACCACAGAATAAGAAAAAGTTGGAGCTCGAAAATGGGTGTCATATCATCAATAATTGAGATAGAGACAATATTATTTCACCAAACCATATGTATAAGTTCGATATAAAGGAATGCAATAAAACAAATGATACATTTATTTGACATCATGAGCATGCAAAATTTAAAATGGCCGCCATGAAATAACTGAAGTGAACATATCGTCGTTAATAATCTAGATAGATTCAAGATTATTTCACCAAACCGTATGTTTTCGCAATCAAGGAATGCAATAAAACAAACGATACTTTTATTCGACATCATTATCATGCAAAATTCAAAATGGCCGCCATGAAATGAACATTTTGATATAGGTGGCATATTTTAATCATCAAAATACCACGGAATTTATTTAAGCACAAAAGCATCCCCACTAATAGTTTCACAAACAATAAGAACTCGAAAAAAACATATTATACATCCAGATTTGTGCACAACAGCTTATGTAAATAGCAGCTTTCTGGTGTTTCAAGTGCGGTCTCTAGTTTGGGGTCAGTTGTCCCAGCACCATGCAATTGAGGTTTCGCGTACTAAGGCAGACATTGCACCGCAGCGTGGTGAACTAGCTACTGTTAGTGTTGTACAGTTGTACGAGTTACAGCAACAGGGGAAGCTGATCCCTGGTGGTGATCCCTTGCTGGTGATGTAATAAATTTGATGAAAGGTCTCTTAGATGACGATAACTGGGGGGACAATGCCAAAAGTGATAAACATATGTACAAGTTTGGGGCTGTCATATGTATTTTGTGCTTGTGTGTCAAAAGACGAATTTAAGTCAGTTTTTTATGCCGTGAGATATCTTCCCGATTCATTTGTGGAGAAGAATGTGCCATTCAATAGATTGGTCAGTAAGAATTCCATAAAATGGTATACACTTCGTAATATTGCCACAAGATCTGTGGGAACCTGCGCCTCACCGTTCGGGCTGGTTCGGGCGTCTCCGACCTTTGACGAAAGGCGGTGGCCCGCCTAGCCTCAATTTCGAATCGCGCCGCATCAGTCGATGCGTGTCACTTACTCCCAGGCCGCCGAGTCGAGCAGACGTCTCGCTAGACTCAAGCGCCGAGCCGCTGGCTAGGTTGTTGCGTTCTGAGTGGAAATGTGTGCACTAAAGTTACTACAATGTCTAGACTAAATAAACAAGAATGAACTGGAAAATGAATTAACCAAGTTATTTGTGTTCCGTCGTCCCGACGGGAATGAAGACTGAAGTGAAGTGAGCCCGGACTTGTTCCACTAATCCCCTATTAGTGATCAGCCCTAGACTTACAGATCGACCAACGCGAACAGAATCATCGTCCAACTACCCTATCCACCTTTTAAATCCTCGTAGTAAGGCTATTCGGTAAATAATCTAAATACAAATAACAAAAATCAATCTGCTCAACTACGCAGGTATGAAAATCAAATAGAAGAGAGTTTAGAACGCATAACCAACAAAAAGTAAACAGCTACAATAATTATTTGTCCAAGCTATTTCACAAGAAGCACTGCTTTAAACTAGTAGCGTAAATGATTATTATTCAATCGATAGGATATCAAAAAGGCGTACTACACTTCTTTTGCTATTTGTGTTTGTTCAAAGTCACAGTTTTACATTTTTGATCATGAAATTGACATTTTATGACCTTGCAGATGACCATGAAAATGACCTTGAATCACCAAAACAATACTATAAATCGATTTTCCCAGTCAAAATCCCATGAAAATGGGTATCACACATGCGCCTAGATGTTTTTGTTAAAAATGATATTTTCTCTTACTTGACCCTGAAATTGACCTTTGACCTTGAAGATGACCTTGAACAATCAAACTAATTTCAGAAATTGCCCAGTCAAACTAGCATGAAAATGAAACTAGTACATTAAATGTATTTTGACAATTTTGTTCCTAACTTCATTTGTTGAAATATCATATTTGACCTTGAAATTTACCTTTGACCTTGAATTTACCAAAATGCCCGAAACATTTTAAGCTGACAATCATCGGATTTGAATTGAGCACAACAAAATCTATGAAAACATCAACAAAACATTGTAGGGTCTATATGTAACAAAACAAGGTTAGGTCATCTCCAGCCCGGACTAAAGGTAGCCTATATAATTTTGTGCCTCTCAAAAGAAGATAATATACTCCGAATACCACTGGAAATTGAATAGGGCCAATAGGGCGGGGACCCTGGTGCAGTTGTTAAAACTGCCTGCTTGGAACATCTCACCATCCCCAGGAGGTTCTCCTGGCCCAGTTTAGCCTATCTGTGCACAAAGGTGGCCTAAAGCCCGATTCATTTCATTTTTTGCCTGCTTGGAAAGTCGGGAGATTGCGGATTCGAAACCCGCTCTGGCATTCAAGCTTCAAAGAAACAAAATGTTTCTTCTCTGCTCACTCTTAATGAATCAATATTGTGGGGAGCATCCGTGACCGAGAAGTAGTGAGCTCAGCCTCAGACAGCAGGGTTCGGATGTCTAATCCTGTGTCTGGAGCAAGGAATAGCAATGTATAATGTAAGTCTGTGGTCTGGAGAGCAGTGTCATCTCATTCATCCCTCCATCCTCTGGAAGTTCTTCTGGCCCAGTTTAGCTTATATATGTGCAAATAGGTCGCATAAAACCCCATTTATCTGATTTCATTTGCTTGGAATATAAAGTTATTCACGTGGATTTGCGCCTTCTTTCTGTCTCAGACCCTTTTTATCCAGATGCCTCATATTGACCCCGGACTAAACAAGCAAGTCTCGCATTAGTAGGCTATACTTCCTCATTATGCACTGGCTTCGTGACAGCAACTCGGTGAACTTAAATCACACTAATTAGGCCACTGAGAAAATATAATGATAACCAAATTAACAAATACGGGGTTCACTACATGTATCATAATATGTATTAACCCGTTAAATCGCAAATGACACATTTTGCTTTATGCATGTATTTAAAAACCAGATATGAAATCTATTGATCCTCACACTCCTGGACATTTTTTGAAAACTCCAGGTAATGTTTGGACACCTTTTTATATTTATATTTATTATCCGTTAGTTTTCACTCAGAGTATTGGGACAGGAAAAATGCTGAGGCATCAAACATGTAAACCTCCTTGAATTTTAGGCAGTAAATTTAATATCTGAAAAGGCGGAATGTATAAATTTGTGTTCAACTTCAGTTGAATATCCAAAGGATATAATTTTTAAATGACACTAGTTATGTAACTACAATATGTTATAGAAATAAAAAAAAACCTAAATGAATAGATATGGGCTTTAATAATATATGTGATAATCCTTTAACTGCAAAATTCAGTTAGTTCTACGTCAGTTATTATTTAGGTCGATGGCATTTTTAGGATATGTGCATACAAAGTTCAAAAATCAAATTATAATATTTTTCGGTTCCGAATAGCATATAATTCCAAGTATATATAAGTAGCCTTCCAGCAATTAAAAATGTCGAGTCACTGTAGTTTTACTTTAGTAAACATTAAATCAATATTGGGTTAACATCTCGTGCCAGCAGGTTTATCTGGTCATGTAGCCACAGTAACCAGTACAGCTGTCTGCAGTAAATGAAATGAATCGGGCTTTAGGCCACCTTTGTGCACATATAGGCTAAACTGGGCCAGGAGAACCTCCTGAGGATGGTGAGATGATTGAGATGACACTGTCCTCCAGACACAGGATTCGAAATTCGAGCCCTGGCGGTCTGAGGCCGAGCACGCTACCTCTCGGTCACGGAGGCTCCCCACAATACTAACTTTCACACGTGGATGGGGAAGAAACAATTTTGTTTCTTTCAAACCGCCGAGACCGGGAACCGAACCCCGGACTCTGGCGTGAAAGGCAGCGGTGCTAACCACTACCCTAGGGCCCCCGCCCAGCTGTCTGCAGTGCAAGCCCAGAAAACACAATACATTGAATCAATAAACCCAATATGGTGGTAGTTGTTACCAATGCTGGTTCAATGCTGGTCCACCGTTTATGACGCCGAATCATCACTAAGCCAACATTGTTTCACCTCGTGTTTACTGGTGTTCCACTGACAACCTGGCAAACCCAAGATATTGCGCCAACTCTGGTGTAATGTCAGTTCACCATCAGCGACGCTGTTCCGGCAATAATTCGACTTTGGGTAAATGTCTTGTGTTTGATATGGAATGGGCCTCCCAGCCGACACAAGACGTTGAATCAATGTTGGCTTAACGCTGGTCCACCTTCTACGACGTTGGCCCAACTTTAAACCAAGATTGATTAAACGTTTTGTGTCCGCTGCATTGGGCACTGGTGGGCTATATCAGTATGTTCAAATTAGACACATTGCCGAGCCTAGAATGACCGCTTGGTCGCTCGTGTACACGTGGTTGACAGCCTGATCACCTGTTCTGATGCTCTAATAAAAAAGGGCTAGGCCATATATTATGATAATCATTCCTGATTCAACTCAAATTGAAGCAAACACCCGTTCGACACATGGTCGCGGTACAGGCAGAGCACTGACTTTAGTGATATACCAGTACGCTCCTCGGGACTGCTTGTGATAAAGCGTTGGATATATTATACAACTGTACCCATCAGTGAAAAGTAGAGATAATTATCTGAAATTGGATGTTTTAATACTTAAAATCGGTCCGAAAACATCTAAGAGTACTTCAAATACATGCCAAAAATAAAAAAATCACCATGTTATGAGTTGTATTTTCTGTGTTATCAATCCTTGAGTATAGTGATATAAAGCAAGTTTAATATGACTGTATAGACCAGTATATCATATTCATTGTGTTCAGATCACCTTCGCTACCTTCTTCATCTGTATGTATAAGGTAATTTTATTTCACTATAATTATATGGTAGTGAATAATAAGTAAGTGAATGTATTATAAATTTAGGAGGAAGAGGGAGAACTGGGGCAATAAGTAGTGTTAGGCATCGGGTAAACTTTTCTCTTCGTAAGTGTCCCACTTCTCCAAATACGATTTCAGTACTTCTTCATCAACTGGATATTCACTGTGTAAATGTGTTCATATACTGTTTTAATCATCACAACTCTTTACAACACCCTTTATTTCTAGTATCGATATATGAAATTGTCCCTCTTTACCCCATCAGCTGTTCCACTTTTTACTGAGCCGTGACTCTTCGTCACGTTTTAATATTTTTTGCAGGTGGGAAATGTGCTTGCCATTACGTATCACTAAAATTGTAACTAATAGTGTGTAACAATATTCACCAATCCACATGCTGGGTACAATCAAACTTACCAAAGTCATAAAAAACATAAAGTGGGATGGAATGACGACAGTGAAATGGTATCTCAGTTCTTCTGGTTCTTCACTAATTATCCTAAATTTATCTGAAGCACATAAGCTTCCACATCTTGCTCCTGGTTTTGTCAATAATACAGCAAGATAATGAGTTAAGCGCTCTCCATTTTGCGATGAGATAGTAGCATCAAAGTTTTATAATAAGAATATGCCCCTCTAATGCATGACTACTGCACAACAGCAACAACTGCTGATGCTTTGAAGCGCTTAGCTGTACTTCACTACATTAACACGTGTGTTAATGTCACATTATATTACCATACCTACCGGCACAAGGCTCTACAAAAATATTTAAGATGTTTAATTCATGCTCATTTTATTAATTGACAATGAAAACATATGTACAGACACTATTTTCATAGATCTAAAAAAATATTGTTAGTTTTTCTATATATTGATAAAAGTTTGCTTTTAGGTGTTTTTTTTAATTCTTTACATCTTTTTTGTAAAATACCGGAAAAATCTCTAGCGTATTTAAAAAAAATTGCAAAATGAAAACAGATTATTTTTCAAAGTCTGGTCGTTTTTAGTGCTTAAATGTAATGGCGAGTCCATATTTTGTTGCTGACGTGGGTGATTCGCCGCCCCGAGGATTTTATTTGAGCAAAAAAAATGGCCTGAGGGAAAAACCCCTTAAACTACAGCTACAAATTTGTTCTCCTTCATTTGTGCAGCTTTTATCACATTTTAAACCATTTTACCTAATTTAGGGCACTTATTATAATAATTGGTCGAAAAAACGCGCACCACTACTTTGCTTAAATAAACAGCTAAAAGCAATAATAAGCAGTTTTGTAGATATATTTGGTGAAACATAATATCTAAAAATACTTACGATGTTTTTTGAAAAAAAATATGGGTGTGTGAAAAATGCCCTTGGCGAAGTCTTTTCGCTACAGTTACTAGGTTATTCCCCTATATTAGTATACCATTGTGCAGCTTTGTGCAAAATTTAGAGCTTTGATCACATTTTGAGCTATTGTACTCGATTTATGGTATTTTTTATAATAAATTTTCAAAATAAAGGGTTGCGATCCTTCCCCCCCCATTTGCAGCTTTGTGCAAAATTGATCGTTTTTTTTCATTTTTAACTATTTACTCGATTTATGGTACTTTTTTTATAATAATTTGTCGAAAAAAGGGGTGTGACAGAAAAACAGTGTAGTTGACATTTTTAATGAAACATATTATTATATTTTTTTCAATTAATAACTTAGATTAATTAAAAAAAATAAGGGGGGGTCGAAATTGCCCTGAGCGAATCTCATGCAATACAGCTACAAGGTGGTTCTGCTCCCAATATGGATAAGTATAGTTACTCTAGTCCAGCTCTGTAACAAATTTGGTGCTTTTAACACGATGAGAACGATTCTCCCAAAATATTATTCAAATCCGCTGAACTAATACACAGGTTATGATAGAAAGACCATTTGGCAACCATTTTGTCGGCCATTTTGAATTTTGACAATTTATATGAGCAATAAATCAAAAGTAATGCCAGCAATGATTAATTGAAAAAAATAAGGGGGGGTTGAAATTGCCCTGAGCGAATCTCATGCAATACAGCTACAAGGTGGTTCTGCTTCCAATATGGATAAGTGTAGTTACTCTAGTCCAGCTCTGTAACAAATTTGGTGCTTTTAACACGATGAGAACGATTCTCCCAAAACATTATTCAAATCCGCTGAACTAATACACAGGTTATGCTAGAAAGACCATTTGGCAACCATTTTGTCGGCCATTTTGAATTTTGACAATTTATATGAACAATAAAGCAAAAGTAATGCCAGCAATGATTTGTGCATCCATAGATTTGTAATATTAGAGGGTTTGAATAGAATTCTAGGCCGTTTATTAAGATAATATTTTGTTACGATAACCTCTTGGCGGCCATTTTGAAAAAGGTTAATATGACTATGAGCGGACAATATTTCAGCTTGGAGACAGTGATTTCTGGAATCTACGCAAAATTTCCTATAAGAATGATGCTGTCTCCCAATTCTACTCTTGATGTCCGCATGGACTTCTGTTTACCAGAATGGAGTCTCGACTATACACTTATATTTCATGCAACATTAATAATAACATGATAAATTCGTTTCTTGTGAGCTCACAATTAAATATGGTGTTTTTTTCTAGCTAAGTGAATTGACAAATAGTCCAGGGCATTTATGATTTGACTTGGAACAAATTGCAACAGAAAGGATTTTTACATTTTTGAATTTAGTATTGTATCGAGAATGACCAAAAAAAAGTCACAAAATATAAAAATTCAGATGACCGTTTTATAGCCATTTTTCAAGACGGCGCCCAGAATAGATATATATATTTTTTATTGAATAATATTTTTCACCTAAATTACATGTAATATGCTACTTATTTTCACGTATATTGTTGAAATATATTACAATAATTCTAGTGTTACCCATTTTTCAACCCATAATGAGCTCTTTATAGAAAAACAGCACTAAAATATCAGCATACCCTACTTGACTTGAATGTTTCATTTTATTGGGGGAGCTACCGCACTCAGCCGAGCAAGTGTCAAAGGTTTGATATGTGATTCCATCTCAGAAAATGTTTTTTTTTTAGGAAGTCAATTTATTTATTTTCAAGTACCGATTCGATTTTTTTTTTTTTTTAAGTTTTTAAGCTAAAAAGTGAATTTCACAATTTTACAAAAAGTCATAGAAATCGTATATTTTTTCATTTTCAATCATCCTAATGTACCGAAAGAAAATGAAATACATAATATAAACTATTGCAGTTACATAATTATATTGATAGGGTTAAAGCCACACAAAGTTAACGTAATCAACATTTTTTTCAATCTCATACAGAAAAAACATACAAAAATTGTCTGTAACTTTACTATGAACATCAACACCTTACAAACTCCGACATTATATGGGAGCAATAATATAACAACAAAATAGTTATAGCAATAAAATAAAATCGATTGTGTATGAAGTAATTATCCCATCCCCCCCCTTTTAGAAATAGTCACTTTCAGCGAGCGACATATGTAACAGTGATTTGATATATATATTTATATATATATATATATATATATATATATATATATATATATAGACTAGATTGTATACATAATGATTATATACATATCTATATTTAGCAAAATACTTTTTAATTTTGTCAAGTATAAATACTAAATGATATAGAAAATAAACAATTTAGACTTGCATATCATCATTTTTAATCATCCAAATCTTATATTTTCCAATACCAAACATGCCAAATTATCTATAATACTACTTTATACATCATATTACATTTAAAAAGCAACCTATAGTAATATGAGAGTAAGAAAATAACATCAGCATAAATATAACAATATAATAAAACTGACTAAGTATGGTATAATTGCCCTTATGTCATTTAGAAATAAACATCTTAAGTCACAAGCGACACCGATTTGGTATTTTTTTATGTTTTTTTTCGTCTAAATGTGTTTTAATGTTGTCAAGTACAACGAAAAGTGATATAAGATTAATTATAATGATATTAGATATTGAATTTAAATTTATTTTTGTCAAACTACGATATTTTTCACAAAATCTTACACTGTATATTTATCAACTTCAACGTGTACATGATGTACAGGTAATTGAGATATCACGTTTCAATTATCAGATTATGATAAAGAAATTTTCAAAATCAGGTTGTAATCTAGAAAAATTGATTTATAAAAATTCAAATTTTAAATAATAATTTTTGCTGACTATTACTTGATCATTTATATAAATTGAAATTTCTAAACATCACGAGTGACTGTTTCATCAGAGTCGACATCATACATTTTTCTTTATTACATTTTGAGGTACTGGGATGATTGCTAGTAGTAGTACTTTTCGCCCCCATCCGGGGAGGGTCATTAGGGATCTGTTCCGTCAGTTGCATGCTGTATGGCATGGTACGGAAGCAATAGTCTACAGCAATCATCCAAGGGAAGCTGCAGCCTCCTCGTATCTGGCCATAATCTTCGGGCGGATTGCCAGTGGCGTACCCTGGTTCCTCCGCTCAACTGCAGTGCTAATGCAGCTCTCGCATCAGTGCTGGCGCTGGTGTAGGCTGTAGTAGCCTTAAATAACCGACAATAGCGTGTTTAACATTAGGTCTCTCACGTGGGATGAATGGAGCTCCCCAAAGGGAGTTATCCTTCCTATTGTTACTCTGGGGACTATCCGAGCCGAGGATAGCGGAGCTGCGCAAAATGCCACGGAGTTTCAGCTCCAAATTGCACAGCGAAACCCAAGTCTCCGGCCGTCTGGGCATGTCTGGAAGTAGATACCCTAGACATGCCCAGAACCCCTTATCGGGCGAGCGAAGGAAAACGCTCTCAATAACCCACCATGCCCTATCACCCTCACATCATCATCTGTACATCATTTCATCTCATCAATCGTATTACAATGTCACTTAAAAGACCCTTTCCAGCCCGAGTTTTTTTAATGAAATTTAAATGAAAATAATAATTCAATACAAATATGACGATATCTTTTAAACGGTTATTCTAATGCACATGAAATTTGCTACGCACATAGAGAACACTTGGGGGATCAACACAAGCTTCTTATCATACCCCTCGAAGACGTATAATATAAGATGAATATATAAACGTACAGTAAAGTGCATAATAAACTTCCCCTAAAATTCGTGAGAAATGTTCCTTTTCTTCTAAAAGAAAATTCGTAAACATTCTTAAAAAAAGAATTCTTCCAAACGAATTTGCGTTCTAACCTATTATTTTTAATTCTTGACCAAGAAAATAGTTTAGTTTTTTTCTTATAGTTTTTTTTGAATTTTTGTAGGGAGAGTTTGTTATGCACTGTACTGTAGGCTTAAGACAAAATATATAGAATATACGGCATACTATGTTAACTAACTAAGTTGAAGTGACTGGTACATTATTTTTCCACAGAAGACCTGAGCTAGCAGTGCTATTTTTTTAATTAATTAACCTAGACTTTGTAATATTTTGATGGGTCTGTGACAAAGAATATGCCACAGATGATCATGAATATAGGAGCTACATTGTATTACAATCGAGACATCCATTTGTACATAATATGAACTAGTAATGGATTGCGGATATGATACAGCAAATCACTCATCATTTTGGTAACAAAATAATGATCATCACCTATCAATTGTCTATCAAAATGACTGTAAATGAGAAAAACTAACATTCTTGAAGTAGATCAATTGGACAGCGCAAACAATTAATGAATCACACTATATGTGCCTTAAGCTTCCTTGTACTGTTGTGCATTCAGCAAGAAAGAATGCAATCTGTCTAGAACAAGTCACGGGGATTTGTTGAGATAGAATGATTATTTCAAATCTTGGTATCTGATCTTAAAATTGTAAGTCACCTATCTTGTCCCTGACAGCAAACATATATCTATAAAGGGTTAGTAGTCTACATTTCTACAAGCGGGCTATGGCAAATCTTACTGGACAAATTTGGTTAATCATTATTTTGTATCTATGCTCAACCACAACTCCGCCACGGAAAGCACAATATCCCAATCACTTTAAAAAATACGTTGTATTCCAATACAAAAGTAATATCAAATTGCATGCTAATATAACGAGCTATCCGGAATAACATTTCGTTATTAGTGTTAGTACGTAAATATATTCAAATAATAAAAAAAAAAATCTTTTTGTTCACCTTTAGCTCCCATTGAGTGCACATATTATTCAAAACAACGCAATTGCAATACAAAAGAGAATAACATGTGGGCACATGATATAACTGTACTATTCGGCGTCGCCTAAAGTTATTATTAGGCCTAACAGATATACATAGCTTTAACTTATTATCATAAAATCAACATGTTTCAATGCCATATTCTGTTAGAAAGCGTCCCACTCACTAGGTACCGTCTCGCGGCCGAAGTGAATCAGCAGCACTCAGGAGTGTGTGGGTCTTTATATACACACACACACTGGGTACCGTCTCGCGGCCGAAGTGAATCGGCAGCACTCGGAGTGTGTGTGTATATAAAGACATGGGTATCAACTCCACAGCCATGCGCGTCCAAAATATCGGCAGTCCCTTCACAATACATCGCCTAGCTGAGTAATATTAAAAATCAAGTTTAAAGTCATCGAATGATAATTATTCTTTGCATATGTTACAAAATAACACCTCCGGGAAGGCGAAAAACGCCATAATTCTCCATAAATACGGGCACATTTTGTTTGCCGTCATTTCTCGACACGAACCCATCACACTTTCGGTACCGCCCACTTTTCAAGGCAATCTGAGAAAACAACATATTTTACAACACAGCTCACGAATTATAACTTGCCGTGTGGCATAATACAATCTCTTTTTGTCCTGAAGACATCACAAATTAAAGAAAACGGAAAAAAATAATTCGTTGTTTCACTTTATCGACAAATGGTCAGTTAATTTACTCACTGGCAGACTTAATTATGCAACAGGAGTCCACTTGCTACCGGCATACACGATGCGTTCAGTCAATGTTGGCGCGTTGTTATACCATCACCGGCAGCGTTAGCCAGACACGAAAACAGCATCGGGTGAACGTTGTGTAGGTACCAGCAGAGATTGTTCATGAAAAATCTCTGGTACCAGCATTATCACAACAGTCTCTCTATCATGCAAACTCGTTGAAAGAAAACGAGAATTAAACACATGCACTGCACTGCTTTCGTGATTGTGCAGAATTAACGTGACGTCAAAGATAATCGTTGAATGGTAAGATAAGATAAATCGTATCTTTATTTTTGATGACAAATATATAAGATACATGAAAATAATAACAATAATATACTTAATTACATGGTCCATCGGGTACCGACGTTTAATAACACAGTACCAGAAATAACCAGCAGATGAAGAAGGGTCTAGATTTATGGTGGTGATCACCAATAATATAGGCTATTGAACTATTTTCGTCTCAAATCAAAATGGCACGATGAACAATTAGACAGAGAAGGTAGTATTATCAGCTATGTCAGCTTGGTAAAGACAATAGAGACAGCCATAGTGTTACTACCTAAAATGGCCTTACATAGTTTGTTGCTTATGATTTTTTTCTCGAGTCCACGCTTTCATAGCATATGCTTCACAATGCGTTCTAATGTCTTTGTTTGTAAGTCTGTAGCACATTATTACAAAAAATTGTTCTGTCATATACTGTCACGTTTAGGAATTGAAAGAGATATAATTTTATTTGGTGTTTAATCACATAATATTATATCGCAAAACAAAACTGAATATTTCATATTGTCCAAAGTAGCAGAAGTATCTACATTTACTAATATTAATAACCTGGTTGCAGAATCTTTACTGTGCTCTAGAGAAAAGTTCAGTGGTAAAACTTTGTTACCATGTGGAAATCATTTTTATGTCTCTGTTCGCCTGCGGCCGAATGCATTATGTTGTCGGGTTGTCCGTCCGTCCGTCTGTCCGTCCGTCCGTCCGTCCGTCCGTCCGTCCGTCCGTCCGTCCGTCCGTCCGTCCGTCTGTCCGTCCGTCCGTCCGTCCGGTCCGTCCGTCCGTCCGTCCGTCCGTCCGTCCGTCCGTCCGTCCGTCCGTCCGTCCGTATATTAACAAATATTTATTCAGCATCAGGTCGGGGGTGGGGGGTCAAGGCCAACTTGATTTTTGTTTGCCAGGGGGGCAGGCGGGGGTCAAAACAAATTTGAACAAAAAAGTAGGGGGTCCAGGCAAAATATTATTTTTTTCAGTAGCCTCTTCAGGATTATTTTTTTCGGGTGAGGGGGAAGGTGGGTCAAACAAATATATTATTTTACTTTTATTATTTTAATTGTTTTTCAAAAAGCATCTTCTGATTTAATTTATTTTGGTGGGGTGGGGGGGGCAGGTAGGTCAAAAGGATATTTGTATTTATTTTGATTGTCTTTTTAAAAAATATATAGGGTATATTTGGTTTCAGTTATTTTTGGGTGGGGGGAGGTACGATGTAGATCAAAGGAATAATAATTTTGACAGTCCTTGAAAAATTGGGGAGTGCTAACAACGGAGGCATCATGGACGCCTGCGTCGATTCACCTTTCTAGTTTTATTATGTTTATTGTCTATTAGGGTGTCAGGCTTAAGAAAACGTGGTTTCCGTTGCCGCATCATGCGTTTTTCATATAATAAATATGCTTATTTGGTGTACCCCAAACCTATCTATATTTTAAGGGGTAGGGTTACGTAAGCGTCTGTCGTTGCTGTTATGATTTACATATCAAAACATGTACTACATCTGATAACATAATTATACCTAAATGTATGTTCTAATGATGTGCTGCACGTTGTCGTGGGGTGAAGAGCCTTTTCTTTACAGACGTTGAACCATAATTATTATTAAAAAATAATTAGAATCTACAACAAAACACACTATTGAAATTGTAACACGCCATTCCAGTGGTGCAAGTGAATGCAACATTTGTTTGTAACTCAATCAGCTTACGCGCAATATTTGTCGACAAAAAAGTTTTTCCTGTGCCGGCCTGTCCACATATGACTAGATTGTGGTCCTGACACACAAACTTGAACGCCCTATCCTGACTGTTTGTTAATAACTGATTTGCTTTTTAAAAGCATTTATTTGATAAAGATCAATGAATGCCTGTGCTGTCATCGTAATGGCAATAATAGAAGTCGAATTTGTATGATCGTGGCCCCATTGCTTTATGCGGGTAGCTGCACAGCAGGTACGGGACGTTGACCCGATGCTGTTTTTGTGCTGGGCTGACGTTGCATGTGATGGAATAACATCTCGCCAACATTGATTCAGCGTATCGTGTATGCTGCTGGCTAGTGGACACCTGTTGCATAACTTATTCTGGCTAGTGTGTCAAATAACTGACGATTTGTTGATAAAGTAAGACAAATGATGTTTTTTTTCGTTTTCTTTAATTTTTGAAGTCTTCAGAACAAAGCGAGATGGTGATATGCCACACGGCAAGTTATATTTCGTGAGCTGTGTTGTATAATACGTTGTTTTATCAGATTGCCTTGAAAAGTGGGCGGTGTCGAAAGTGTGATGGGTTCGTGTCGAGAAATGAC
>OZ024907.1:50964010-50966510 GCA_964017125.1 Flabesymbios commensalis | reverse complement strand
CCATACATTTGTTAAGAACGAAATCTTCATGCATGTCCATTGTCACCACACCTTCTTACGTAATTCCAATTACGGCAATCGCTGTCACACGACACGTGTCGACCTTCTCAACCCACACGGATCTTCCTCAAACGTTGGTTTAATGTTGGATCAGCGCCGGAGATATAAGGTTAACGTTGAGTCAGCGTTGGGGTAACTTCCGGTGCTAGTTTGGTGGTTGCAATAGCCCGTGGTATTGTTATACAAACATATTATATTATTTGTAATTAGCAAAAACGGTTCCAATGACTGACTTACATGATCAATATAAATTGTATGCTGCATCTGTGTGCAAAATATTGTTTTATAATGAACTATATTATTCGAGTTATAGAGTTTTTTATATATACATTTTAACTAAAATTTGACTTAACAGCAGTGCCATAACATGCTAACTTCAATTTTGAGGAGAGCCAGAATATTATCTGTCACTTAATGGCAGTATAATGTGACATTCTATATGTTGACCTGACACTGAAGTGCTTTCGTCAAGCAGCTATAGCTTTCTCACAAGGTGACACATATGAGCTAGAAATGACCACATACGCCTGTATTGTATTTACATAAATACTACTGGTTTTTTTCAAATTAAAAAATCACAATTTTGGCGATTTTGACATGAATATAGTTTATATCTTTAATATAATATCCTATATTATATAATATCAATACTACCGTAAAATAGTTTAGCCAAGGTGACGTGAACTGTGTCCCAAGTTTGCTTAGTGAGGTTAGTCTGAGAGAGTAATCTGACAAAAACAGTTTAAACCTTATAACACAGAATATATTTTGTTTACATCATACGCTAGTATTACTTGTATTACATGGTAAGAAAAATGATGTTGGCTCTTACAAAACATATACCAACATCGTATTTTCACAATTTGATTAAGCAGCCAACACTACATATGGTATGGTATCAATTTAGCAATATACAGATTCCTTGATAGCATGTAGGCCTAGTTTTTTTCATACCGCTATACGACATCGTAAAATTGCTGTCAATTTAACAATTCTCCAGTCACATATATAGCAATAATAAATGTAACATAATGTTAACCCTCGAAGGGCTGAATCATAGAATTATATTTTGTACCCACTTGAAGTAGTGTCTCGCTACCGCGACTCACAGGGTCGCCACCGCGACCCACAACTTCAAATGGGTAAAATGTACTTACACGTCGTGTACAAATTACATCAAATATATATTTCAATATATCTAGGAAAATTAATGCGCGAGTCAATAGTTTTTAGCTCTCCGGCCTCCATTTAAACCTCCCGAATATCTACCGTATTTAAAAGTCCCGTATACATTACTAAACAGGGATGTAGAAATTATGAGAGATCATTGCTATGCATCTTTGCGATACATAGCTTAATGTTACACATGGTCTTCTAATCCCATCCAAAATATACTGGCTCATTTTTAAAATATGAAGATATATCTGTACCACATTATTACAGTAATTTCGTGGTTTAAATATCTGAATGATAAAAAAATCGACGTAAAACTTCGAATATGTACACGTTAACTGCCTAATATACTATGAACCCATTTAAAGATGTGTTTCTGACAATTTCAGAGAGTCACGAAGCATACGTAATAAATTATGCTGAAAGTCACTGACGCATTGTATGATTATAGGCGACTTTTGTTTGTCTGACTGATGCGTGGTGTTGACAAGGCAACACGTTCAATTGTAGGCATGATTCAACATTCCGGATTAAGCAGCTTTGTCTTACCTAGTTTGTTGTGGTATGAGTGGTGTATGTATCCTGCTCTGGAAAGCCAGAAGGCAGTATCTGCTCACTTGTAAAGTGGGCAGATACTGCCTTTTGGCTTTGCATCGCAGTATAATGTGACATTCTATATGTTGACCTGAAACTGAAGTACGTACGTGAAACAGCTAGCTTTATCACAAGGTGACACATATGAGCTAAAAATGATCGCATACGCCTGTATAGTATATTAACATAAATAGGCCTACTACTGCTTTTTTAAATTCAAAAAACACAATTTTGGCGATATTGACGTGACTATAGCCTATAAATCTTTAAGATATTATCCTATATAATATCAATACTAGCGTAAAATAGTTTAGCCAAGGTGACGTGAACTGTGTCCCAAGTTTGCTTAGTGTAGTTAGTCTGGGAGAGTAATCTAACACAAACAGTTTGAACCTTATAACCCAGAATATTTTTTTTACATCATACACTATTATTACTTGTATTACATGGTAAGAAAAATAGCGTTGGCTCTTACAAAACATATATACCAACATCGTACTTTCACAATTCGATTAAACAGTCAACATTACATGGTATGAAGCAGTATACAGATTCCTTGATAGTATGGGACAGGCCTAGTTTTTTTCATACCTCTATACGACATCGTAAAATTGCTGTCAATTTTCTAATTTTTCAGTTACATATATAGCAATAATAATTGTAGCATAATGTT
>OZ024907.1:50960710-50963810 GCA_964017125.1 Flabesymbios commensalis | reverse complement strand
GGTGCACATGAACTCATCAACGTCCATTTTCTAACCAATTAAGCGCTTTTACAATGATGAAATATGTCATATACATGTTAAAATGTCATTAAGCATTTGATCGCTGATATTTCTCTATTTTTTGCATTAGTCAGAACACACTATCTTGTTTATTTTTCTCTGTATTAATAGGCAGCTTAGACAAAATATAAGGATAATAGCATTTGGCATCGTTTCGTTAATAGTATAATATATCCTAGAGCTGGCATTTTTGTTCGATGACTGAATGTTACAATTTGAATTCTGTTGCAACTACTACTTTTGGCCAGCATCCTTTTCGTATTTCAAGATACTGCAATAGCCAAATCCTTTATATCCCTCTGAGCACATTCTATGAAAATGTGATGCCCTGGCTCCCCGACTATAGGTGCATCTTATGGAATTATATTCATACCAAGTAACCTCCTTGTATAAATTAACCGGATTTGCACAGTTCTGATAATGCCCCTTGATGTCAGCAAATTGAGGGTTTCGTGATCATCAGTCATCTCTTGGATTTGACTGACCATGGCGTCTAGAAGAGCATATCATACTCTTTTTAATTGTGAGTCGAAAACTTGACCTCCAGAACTCTCTATCCTTCAGTTCAAATTTAATTTGTCTGCGCTCAGGAACATATTCATATAAAAAGTCATTTTCTATAAAATTGAACAAAATTTTAAAAAATCAATATTTTACAAAATATATTCAAATTAATCTGCTATATTTTTTCAACAAAATAGAATCCTATGGTAAATAATAAAACAGTTTTAAATAGTATTCGAATACAAGATAATCGTTAGTAGTAACTTAAGTGCAGACCGGTGACACATAACTATATACGTACCCAAGGCTTAATGTGACTCATATTGTCATAAATCCTCTATGACATTTTGTACCTTAACCCCGCTACAATGATGCTAGTGTAGGCAGCAAAAAATACCAGATTCAATATTTTCTCACTCAGCAAACACAAGACATTACTCATAGCTAAATCGATATTGAGACCCGTTGACCTAATGTATCAAGCTTAAAGGCTCTTTAAAAAAGGTTTTCAATATTCACAGAAATATGTTAATCAAATATTCAAACTTTGTTAATAAAAAACCATTAGTTTTTAAAATGTAAACATAACGACGCCCGCCGGAGACGATAATAGATCTGAGCCTCATCATCCTTTAAAAACATTAACTATTTAAAAAAACAGCTTCCATGAAGATACAAATGTCTGATTGTCGGCCGGGTATTTATTATAACTTACCGTATGTTGTCTCAGTATAACAGTATAACTCCCAACATTTTCTCTATGACATATTCCAGCGGGACCATTCATTTCAAATTAGGGGCCTATACCACATGTTGAAAAAATAATATGAGAAAAATATCAGTTGTATTCGTCCGAAACAGGGTGATTGTCGGTCATTTCTAGATCGGCGATGTTTTAACCTTTACAATGCAGAAATAGTTTTGTATAAACATTTGAGACCAAAGGTTTTTTTTTCAATTTGAAATGATAAATATCCTAGTCAGCTCTTTCTGTTCCATTTGAATACATATGTTATGGGTCTACGGCTATTATAAATGTTTTAATTATTTCAGTGGGAGAATCGCTTTCAGACGTCAGAATCTGACGTCTAAATTAGTTAATCCTCACGCTGTAGACTTAAAACTGTCTACATTATAATTTACAGTATAAAAACATGCGATCTCCGAAAAAAATCAGCGACTTTAATTATTTTTTGTTTAAAGGGCGTCAAAATAAAAATCGCTGCCGTGAGCTCATTTTTATCTGATTTTCATCCGTGTTCAAACGTATCAGAGAACTACACATATTAGTAATTTCATTAAATGATTGTTATCAAAGTGTCATGAATATCATATCTAAAGTCTTAAGAGATTAGAGTGATGAAAGTAGTGAAATCGATGATGACATTTTCCCCGCTACCACCCATGCTAAAAAGGTTATGTATGGTTGTATATGCATGTATTCTTATGATGCCCAGACAAATGATTGAGAACTATTCACAATCCACCAGAAACCTACATTATTTATACATGCAACGTTAATCTGGAAGCAATACAGTGCATAATATTATTGTTCACGAGAAATTGAAATTTGCTCAGCATAATTTTATGAAAATATAAACAAAGAACAAATAACGTTTCAAAATGTGTAGTTCAGTTATTTGACACATTATTGTCTTATTCACACATTTTTTTGGTCACTGCTAATAATATTTTTTTCATATCTACGGTGGCCCATAGAGGCCAGGAATGGCCAGGAATAAAATAAATATTAAAATGATTAATGCGTGCCCACGCAATATTAATGCGTGCCCACGCAATAATAATGCGTGTCCACGCAATGACTAATGCGTGCCCACGCAATGATCAGTGCGTGTCCACGCAATGACTAATGCGTGGCCACGCAATAATAATGCGTGGCCACGCAATAATAATGCGTGCCCATAATGCGTGCCCACGAAATAGTCAGCACATGGCCAGCCGCTTGTGAAACCCCTCTTAAGTCTTGACTTGTGATACTTCATAGACTGGGTTAAAATGGTCAATTAATAACTTAATGGCCTACGCCTACTATCTATCTATATATTATTGCGTGGCCACGCATTATTATTTCGTGCCTACGCAATAATAATGCGTGCCCACGATATGACTAATGCGTGCCCACACAATGATTAGTGCGTGCCCACGCAATGACCAATGCGTGGCCACGCAATAATAATAATGCGTGCCCACGCAATAATAATGCGTGGCCACGGAAAGACCAATGCGTGCTCACGTAATAATAATGCGTGGACACGCAAAAATATATAGATAGACAGTAGGCGTTGGCTATAAAATTGATAATTAACCATGTCAACCCAGTCTATGAAGTCTCACAAGTCAAGAGGGGTTTCACAAACAGCTCCATGTGCTGGCTATTGCGTGGGCACGCATTATTATTGCGTGGGCACGCATTATTATTGCGTGACCACGCATTAGTCATTGCGTGGGCACGCATTATTATTGCGCGAACACGCATTAATCATTTTAATTTATTTTATTCCTGGCGACTCATGGC